>ML807014.1:46211-125082 GCA_009831015.1 Picea engelmannii | reverse complement strand
ATATTTTTGTAAAAATATTCAAATTTCTAAGTATTTTATATAGTTTTTATAAACTTTTGGCGATTTTAAAGATAAAATAATTTTATCCTATAGAATTTGGGCGAATCATTTTTAAAATAACGAATCTCATTTTTGGAAAAACCATGGAAAATTAGCCCATTAGAGAAATTTAGTCCCTAAAATCATCCCTTTAACAAGTGTGTGGTAGTCTATTTAGATGACATAAAAATATACTCAAAAAATAAGGAAGACCACATTCATCATTTGACTTAGATCTTTGAAAGGTGTAGGAAGTATGGAATATATTTGAACCCTAAGAAAACCATATTTGGTGTAGAGGAAGGAAAATAATTAGGTCATATCATATCTCAAGAAGGAATTAGCATCTATCCTAAGCAGATAAAATCCATAGCTCAACTCCCTTTGCCTCACAATAAAAAGGACATGCAATCTTTCTTTGCAAAAATCAATTTTGTAAGAAAATTCACTCCTAATTTCGTCGAAACTATTAAAACTTTACAAAGAATGATCTGCAAAGATGAAGAGTTTAAATGGTATGAAGAGAAGAAAGGTTCCTTCAATAAAATCAAAACTTCCATCTCCCAAGCACCGGTGTTATGAATCCTTGATTTCAGTAAAGATTTTTTCCTTTATACATTTGCTTCTGACCAATCCTTGGCTGCATTACTTCCCCAAAAATATGATGAAAACAACGAAGCACCAGTATCCTTTATGAGCACCAACCTCCAAGGATCCGAACTGAACTACCTTTCTATAGACAAACATGCTTATGTAGTATATAAGGCAGTCAAACACTTCAGATCATATATCCTGAAGAATCACACTAAATTCATAGTACCTCATCCAGCAGTATGATCTATGTTCACTCAACAGGAAATGGGAGAAAGAAGGGGAAATTGGATGGAAGTCATCCAATAATTTGATCTAGACATAAAACCTGCCAAAATAGTCAAATTTCAAGGATTGTGTAAACTGGTCGCAGAATCCCAAGATCTGATTAATGCAGAAGATCCCGATTGGGAAAATGAGCTATCATTATGGTGTGGTGAAGCCTTATATGTACCTCCTAGGAAATAATCCTAGTATGGAAACTTGGCTTATCTCTTGCATCATGGAACTTTTTCGGAAAACCTAAACCCTAGAGAGAGGAGAGCCCTCAGGTTAAAATCCACTCAATATCTCCTCATAAATTTTTTGCTTTTCCGCGTAAACTATGATGGAGTACTCCTTAGATTTCTTGAACATGATGATGCAGAAAAGGTACTCAAAGAACTCCAAGATGGCCTAGCAGGTGGACATTTTGTAGGAGAAACCACGACTCATAAAATATTAAGGGTTGGTTATTATTGGCCTACTTTGTTGAGGGACACTCATGCATATGCCAGGAAATTTAAATCTTGCCAAGTGAGCGTTGGTAGGTAAAAGAGAGAAGCCATTCCACTCCAGTTGATGACCATATCTAGACCTTTCGAGCAATGGGGAATAAACGTCCTAGGATAAATTACTCCCAGTTCTTTGAAACAACATAAGTATATCTTGACTGCAACAGATTATTTCACAAGGTGGAAAGAGGTTATCCCTCTAACACATTAATGAAAAGGAAGTGATCCAATTTTTAGAACAATAACTAATAACAAGGTTTGGGATTCCCTCCATCCTTTTTTCTGACATTGCTGCCTATTTTTATTCCACACGCTTGACAGAATTCACCCTTGATAAGGGGATCATAATAAGGTATTCTGCAAACTATTATCCGCAAGGGAATGGGGTAGTGGAGTCAACTAATAAAAACCTGGTGAGAATTTAAAAAAAGATAATTGTTGAAAATTAGAGGAATTGGCATAATTTACTTCATAATTCCCTATGGGCCGATAGATTAACACCTAAAGAAGCCATAGGAAACTCTTTGTACTTTCTGGTATATGGGAAAAAAGCCATTCTCCCAAACGAATTGTATCTTCCATCTTTACAGCTTTCCCAAGCATCAAGAGGTCAACCCTCATCTGCTCTATAACAAAGGATTGATACCCTTCTCATGCTAGATGAAGAAAGAGAAAATTATAAAGTTAAGTTCATCGCTCATCAGCAGGTAGTTAAAATATGGTTCGACAAACATAAGGCCAAAGAAAAACATTTCGATGTAGGAGACCTAGTCTTGAAGTGAGATAAAGAAAATGAGTCCAAAGGAAAACACTCAAAGTTCCAAAATATATGGCTCATACCTTTTTAGGTGGTCGAGAAGATTAGGGCAGGCACATACAGGTTGCAAAATCTGAGGGGGGAATCTGACACCCTCCCGGTGAATGGCCATGCCTTAAAACAATACTTCTGCTAAAAAAAAAATGTCTTTTGATGTTTTGTTTGAGATTTTGTTTCTTTTTAGCATACATTTTGATTAGGATGAGTGTGTGGGGTTAGGGAAGACCGACTGCAAACTCCTTTTCATTTATTTCTTTTTCTTGTTAATTTATTTTAATTAAGTTGTGATTTGTAAAGAAATGGTTGAATTTAATAAATACGGTGAAGCAGACTCTGATCCTAGCCTACATTGACATGCAGAATAAGAGACATTGGGAAAATACAAATTTTCAAAATCATATTTGTCTTTGTAAAGCATACTACCTAGGGAAGCAATGAAATATCTTCCTAGTGGCCTGGTAACACCAAATGGAAAGATGGCTATATGGAAATAATCACATGTACCTATGGATAGATCCAGGAAAAATATCCACCTTAACACTTTCACCTTGTCAAAAAAAATATATCCTCCTCTCCGACTCACTCTTGGCATTTCTGCCAAAAGAAAATGGTTTATATTAAAATGAGTGTAAAGTCCGAGAAGGTATGCAGATAACTCCATCAGGTCTATGGACGCTCGCTGGCAGCGGAGCAAGGTCTCTGATGTCGGGGTGACTTCGTCGGGGCTATGGACGCTTGCTGGAAGTGGAGAAACACCATAAGAAAAGGTGATAGATAAAAGGCCTCACGCCAATGGATGCCCTACCCTGATATTTTCTAGAAATGACATGGATTGAGGTTAAAAGGAAAGGGAGTGGTAAAGATAAACCCCACGGGAAGATCTATATTTGTGAACTCGAGAACTTGTGTACACATTGATAGAAAAGGTTATGTTGAAAAGGAATAGAATAAAGCCAGAGGGTTTCTCAACCAATTTGCACAAGCTAAGCACAAGGGAAGGAGAAAAGATTATGTTTTTTTCCCAGAGAATCACCATTTTTTGAGCAGTCAACACACCCTTAAATATTTTTGCGAAATTTATTTCTTGTTGGGTACCACTTATCATTTTTTGAATCAGAGTCAGTATTGTGGGATGGATGAATTTATATGTTGTTATTGATTCTTGTTATCGGTTATTATTTTTTGGCTTGAATTTATTGACGAATTGGTCTTATTTAGTAACATGGCATGAAAGGCCTAAAATGTACACGACTTAAACTTTTCCAGTGGTCGTTGATCGACAATTTCTGGTCTATAATGAAAATCTTTAACATAACCGATACATTTTAGGCATTGGAGAAACCCCATATATAAATAAAAAATGCAAACAACCATAACAAATCGTCGATCACGATACATTTTCAGCATCGACGAACTCCGAGGGGCGAAACGGAGAAACATTGACCGACACAAATTTCCGATCATCGATTGTCGATACGTCGTCGACATTGGCAGGATTGGATGTTGTAGCTAGGGGTGTATGTTTAAATAAAGTCACTGATGTTGAAAAACGTTTCTCAGGAAGAGGTCAAAATCAATAAGCCACGTGTATTTTCCATGTAAATATTTTGTATGAATCGGTCTCTTCCCCGCGTCATATTTTGAGGTTCCCCCGTGTCATATATGTACTTCCATGTCAACATTTCCATGTCAGTGTTGTACGATGGTTTTAATCGGCGTCGAAATTTTTTCCTAAAGGTGTCAACGAAACATGTCTAAGGAAAAATGTAGACGTGAATTCACTCATTTACTATCGGCAGACTGATAGGTCACCAAACACCAAGGTTTTTCATTGAACCTTCATCATTCTACACTTTAAATCCTGGTCGATCCATGTTGTTGTTCCATTCAAAATACCTTGTTTTTTTTTCCCGACGCTGATCATACTAGTTTCTTGTGAACATGAAAAAGGCCTGGTGATTTGATTAGACACCCCTAGCTGAGGTAAGACAGATTTCTGTGTTTTAGTAGACAAATTAATTTTCCACGCAACCTACATCAAAATCTCACGCACCATCCAATTGTTGGAATTTGAATTCATCAATGAACTATGAAAATACACTCCTACACTGCTAGCCTTCCTTGCATTTAATCCTAAGCATGGTGCAGATTCTATAATAGAATGCACAAATCTCATTTACACTCTTGAATTTAAGACTTGATGCGATAAGGTAAGTATACATTTTGTTTAAATTTACAAGGTCATACCCAAACATGTTATTTCATTCGAAAATTGCTTATTCCCTGAAGCAGACAAAGGATCAAGAGAAAGCGTCGAGGAGGTTACGAACCACTCTATGACTTTGATTACTAGTAAGACCAGAAAAATGCCTCCAAGAAATCCAAAGAATAGGCTCTCTCCAAGAACACCTAATATGAAGGAACTGGAGGTCAGCGAAGGGTCTACACCGGGTGTTGCAAGGGAACTTTATTTTTTCTCAAGGATGGAATCAATTATCCACACATCTACCAAAAATTATTTTTCCCAACCTTCAAAGTTCGGCGACACAGAGGCAAGCACTAGATCTAAAGTGTTGCTCCCACATTAGAGAGACATGTATAGAAAAATCAGTCAGGAGAAATACCCATATTTCACACCTCGCAACAACCTAGACATCAGAATATTGGATGATCAAGTGTTCTCGAACATCAGGAGATCATATCTGCATAGGGTGGCTTGTCAAACCCCAGTTTTGCCCTGCATTGAAATCTTAGGATGGATAATTGACCACACAGACACATTGAAATGCACGATCAACAATGCAAAGGGTGAATGTGTTGGTGTGTTCCTTCCAGTTGATGTACAAAATTATTATAAACTCAAAGACCCAGAAGAAATATTAAACACAAATTTCGTGGTCAAATTTTATGAGTATCATGACACTAGCAGGTTACTAGCCTCATGGTGGAAGGAAGACAAAAAAATCACAAACAGAAACACTGGCTGGTATAACACAGTAAATATCAGAGATCCCTATATGTATTTAATGGCTTTGATTTGTCGATTATATGGAGAAAAGGATTGCTCAAAATTTTTAGAAGCTTGGATGCCCTTGGCATATACCATGGAAATTTACGGGAGTAGTTTCAATCAAAAATCCATTATCTCCAAGAATCTGAGTGTTAATCTCCTATAGGCCCAGACACCGAAAGAAGGAGATGTTCCAATATTTTGAATGAAATCCTACTCGATGGACATAATGTGTGCAAGAAATGTTTTCGCATGTATGAATTTAAGCTAGAATATCACCTAATTTCATGTACATGTTTATTTCAGTATCTTGGGAGAATAGGCACAAAAGATCGTATTCCTTGATATGTGATGGGTTCATAGCCATGATATATTTCATTATCTTTAGAAAGGAATGCCCTAGGTTTTCGGTGGAAGCCAAAAAGATGATAGCTAAAGTTGGCCACCGGTACTTCGAAGAGACAAGCACCCATATCAGAGTGTTCAGAGCTATTGGTGCACCCTACATACTCCCCTATTTATGTACCAGATTGTCTCATATTGGGAGATATTTGTTACCAGACCATTTTACAAGGTTAAAATGCTTCCCTGGTAAAGGATAAGAAGGGAGCTATCATTCCCTATGGTTTTAATATAGGGTTTTATATGGTATAAGACATTTCACAGGAAAAACAAAAAGGGTTAAACCAACTTGAGTATCAGTTCCCCACAGACCACTTTCGTAAGCATGATCCAAAAGGTTTAGTTCCCCAACATGCGTCTTAGGTATCCTCCTATTGGTTGTATTCTCATGATAGATTTGAAGATGAAATCTCTACAGAGGGTGCCCAAGACTGGGATGAAGTTCTCCATAGAAGAGCTAACCCCAAACATGACCAAATTTAAAGCCAATGTTTATGGATGAGCAATTTGATACAATATAGAAGACATCTCAAGAATCCCTCAGAGTAAGAGAATAAAACAAAGTAGTATAAGAATCAGAGGCATGAAGGAGGGGAATGTTGTTACTGGAAGAAGCCCAAAGAGATATACAAAGGTTAGAAGAAGATCCCCCACTTAACCCTTTGATAGAACCCTTGAGTATTACCCCGACCGACACAAGCAATCACAAAGAATATCTAAATGGCTCAGAGATAATTTCACCAGGGGAAAACGTTGATCAAGAAAACCCCATCCCTATGTCACCATAGTCAGGATCATCAATGACTACTACAACTCAGTGGAGGATAGAAAGAGCTTCAAGTGGGACATGTTTACCTATTGTCCTCAAAGACTTAATTACCATATATGACGATGAGGAAATTTCATAGGTTTCACACATAAACCCAGTACCAATCACAAAAGAGGAAGAACTAGGGGAAACATCTGCCTCATCTTTCGACGCTTTGATACCAAATACCCAAGAAGGAAAACATAAGGCTAGGAGCACTTTGGACACTGAATTTATCGACCAATTGGTAGCACATCCTCATATTGACAACTCCAAGAATGACTTGGGTGCTGGTGAACAACAAGAAGAAATGCAATAGCCAGAAATCAACATCTCAATTGTCGAACCCCTAGCTAATGTCGATCCTTTTCCTACCTCCCCATCTAGGACCAAGACTCCACCAGCTGAAAAACACCAGTAGGATGCCAAGTCACCAAAACATACATAAGTTTCCTCTGCTTAATAACTAAGAGAACCTGCCATGGAACATATCTATACCATAGTAAGCCTAGGTAGTACTTTTTCCTGGGGAGATCAATAGATTCATGAACCAGTAGATGAAATCGTTGATATACAGGAAATTGCTTAGAAAAGGAAAAGGAAATTTTTAATGAGAATAGCTACCAAGAAAAGGAGGTTCACGCTCGATAGCACACTTCTCATAACCATAGAGGAAACATTGTTTGACATATAAAATGCTAAGATGACTGAGCTAATCAGAGTAGGTATGGCTATAATCGATGCTACTTTGGACATGGAAAGAGGGGATGAAAGGGAGGTAGCCACCATGAATAAAGAATTGGAACATTTGCGACATCAAGCGTAATATTACCAGAATTCGACACAGGCAGTGGTACTCCTGAAGAGTGATTTCCAAAAAATGTATGCATAATTCACTAGTGAAAGAGATATCTTCACTGCTCACATAGCTGATTTCCAAGAAGATACCCTCATGGGGTTGGAAACTTGTAAAGACATGCAACGTTGGTATGAAAAGGCACATCAAGCCTTAGAATGGATAAACTACATCAACGAACTGCAGAAGGGTTGAGATACAAAAGAGCATGGTATCTGAGTGCCAATGGATAGCAGCATCACCTGAATAAGGAAGGTAGTTGAACACTGGATAAGAATGGTCCAGGAACCTCAGCGGAAAATGCAGGAAATATGGGGAGAGTGTGAGAAAAGTTGGGATAAAATCAATCGGGAAATGGACATTGACCTACCAGAGTTTGGTCCACCAGAGGATTTCTCTGATTTGCATGACATAGTTAAACAATATGAAGAGAAATACCTTGCATGGGAAGAGAAGATTTTGGAGGTTTCAAGAATGATCCTGGGTCAAGTGAATAATTTCATGGAACCCCCGATTAAAGCTCTTGCAGTCTTACAATGCTAAGTGCCAAGCTAATCAAGTATAAGGAATGAGAAATAGAGATAAAGGAGGTCCTCTCCACTCTGATGGATCAGCATAGGTTCCCATATGAAAATACATGTGAAGATATCTTCATCAAGTGGTCAGAGTATGAGAAGAACAATCCACTTTAGTAAAACCACTAGATGATCAAAAGAAGAGAAAAATAAAACAGATAGATAGGATCTGCCACGTGGCATTTTCTTAACTTAACACAACTTTAGTAGCTATTTTTAGTTTAGTTATTTTTTGTTATAAATAATGGCATCGACCTTGGCCAGGGGGTCGATGGTTTTTGGATAGAAAGAATTTTCTGTAATTTTGAAAGAGAACTATTTGTGTGCAAGTTATTTCAATTAAGAATTTTGTTTTAGAACCAAAGATGCTTCTATCATCTAAGGTGTGTGATCCGGATTATTTTCGGCATGAAATGAGAGAGAAGATATAATCAAGCAATGTAAAGAGATATATTGGATATCAAATAATATAACAAAAATGTATTAGAGATGCAACCATAAACGTAGAGATACAGTAATACACAATTTTCTATTAATGAGCGGAAATGTACAAAGACTGTAAAAATACAAAGTGAAAGACTCGCTAGAATGGTGGCAGTTTATCTATGAGAAGAGATGTGATGGCTACTCGCATCCTTGAGAAGATGATCTTATAATGAGGCTCCAAAGGCCTTTTTATCATAAATAAAATCCAAAACCCTAACCCCAGAAGATGAAAATCCAACATTTCTGTGGACCCCATTTCAGGTAGTTTGGTGTATGAACTTCCGGAGGGCGTAACTTTGGCATATGATCTCTATTTGGGCCACACGATAGCTCGTTGGAAAGGTATCATTGAGAAGATTCATTTTGGGGGCTCAATCAGAGCCTTTGGTTATTTTTTGGAAGCTCAATCCCAAAAAACCTTCATTTAGGCCCTCAAAATGGCCCAGGAAGTTAAAAACTGCTAAAAATAGTAAATTGCCAAAATTGCTAGAAAATTGTTTTGAGCAAGTTGGAAAGGTGGGTGGCCACTGATATCCACCTAGATCATCCTCCCTCCTTGGGAAGAAATGGTATCCATTTTGTTGAGTGATCACGAGAGAGGGAAAAGAGTTTGTTGAATATGCATCTTGATGAGTTGCTTGCCTTGTTGGAGAAGTTGTGTTACTTAGCTTTTTGAAGGTTTTCTAGAACCTGTCGCTGGAAGGGTTGGACCTTTTTAACCAGTCTGGGTACATGAGATGTATGTGTGTAGAAGGAATATTTACGCTTTGTTGTAGTATTTTTGACCTGCTTCTATTGGATATAAGGTGTTTGGGCCAAGGTTGCAGTGGTTGCAATATCCTTATGTTCACCTTTTGAACAGATTGTGAAGAAGCTAAATTTTGTAGTATGAGATACTACCTTGCGACACTGTTTAGGTGGGGCAATTTTCGGCACCACCTCTGGTATCCTGTAGAGATGACCCCCCAGAGTAACAATGAAACTACGAGGTCAAGACTTATAAATAGCATGGTGCTTCCACATATATGTCTGGCCCAAGAGAACATCACAGACATCCAGCGGGGAAACATCACATAATACCTCATCCTTGAAGGGTTGGATGTTGTATGACAATCGACACTGTCGGATGACATGGAGATATCGTCCCTAGAGAATCCACCTGATGTTGTATGGTTGTAGGTGTGGTGTTGTCGACAATCCCAATTGTTTGATGACCACTGCTGAGATGAGGTTCTTCTAGCTTCCGCTATCAATAATAAAATATAGCGGGGTCCCCTTCACCCACATATGTGAATGAAAAAGGTTCTCCCCCTCTTCAGGATATGTTGGTTCTTATGGTTGAATTGTTGTGGTGGAAACAATAGCAGTGGGGTCTGTGTCGATGATCTGTCTTCTGTTAGTATTTTCTGAATCAGATTATGAATCAGGGTTCGACTCCTTGTCTTTGATTTCGGCCACCAATTACTGTTTTGAGCGGCATTCATTGGTGTTGTGCTAGGGGATTTTGTGGAAATCACACCATTTTTCGGTGTCCTTATTCATCTTCCCGTGACACTTCTTTTCCTGTGGCTTGGACTAGTTTTCAGGAGAGTGTTTGTTAGGGTCATTTTTATCATACTTTGGTTGTTGCGTATTTGCAGACCTGAACTCTCATTTGTTCTGGTGATTAAATTTCTACTCAATTTTAATAGGATTTTGATAAGCAACACCGAGTGATGATATGTAAAGAAAATCCATTTTAGTTTAGATGTATCTGTGTAGAGTCCCACGGTATTTCAGAACCAAATTTCATTCGGAGTCTTTGATACCCAACTTGGTGCACAAGGTATGTAAGGTATTGGTGAACTTTGGAACTACTTGGACCCTCTCTTTTCGCATTGTGTTCCATCTCATATATTGGTCCTCATAGTTGCTAGCAGGGTAATATTGTTCCTTTACCGCGTCCAAAACAAAATCCCAAGTGTGATCGACCCCATATATTCCAGACTCTTTTATGGAAATTTTCTCCCAGTAAGCTTCCCACCAATGTTTGACATGGGGAAGATATTTAAGGAGTGCGAAGGTGATCTTTTCCGTGTTGGAAAAATGATGAACAGAGAAATAACCTTCTAGCAGATTTAACCATTTGTCTAGGGAATCCACATCTATCTGACCTTCAAATACAAGAATATCAAAATTAACATGTACCTTGAAAGGAGAGGTTATTCCAAAGTGTTTTTTTTATGAAGATGTGTTTGTTGCTATCGGTAGGTGTTGAAGTATGTGGGAAAAAATATCCATCATTTCCTCCCTCTATCACGTGAGAGCTTGCTCAAGCAATAGATTGATAGAATCATCTGCTCCGTGATTTTTATTTTCTTCTACCATGGAGGGTTTCTTGTGTGTGCAAGAGAGATTGTCTTCAAGAGAGACAAGCTTGAGACCCAACTTGCTATACTCGGACCTCGTTGGGGACATGCACTCAAAAAAATAATCAAGAGAATCCTACTCTGATACCACTGATCCATATTAATTTTGGCATGAAATGAGAGTGGAGATATAATCAAGAAATGTACAGGGATATCTTGGATATCAAATAATATAACAGAAATGTATTAGAGATGCAACCATAAACGCAGAGATACAGTAATACAAAATTTTCTATTAATGAGCGGAAATATACAAAGACTATAAAAATACAGAGAGAAAGACTCGCTAGAATTGTGGCATCTTATATTTGAGAAGAGATGTGAAGGATACTAGCATCCGTGAGAAGATGATCTTAAAATGAGGCTCCAAAGGCCTTTTTATCATAAATAAAATCCAAAACCCTAACCCCAGAAGATAAAAATCCAACAGTTTTGTGGACCCCGTTTTGGGTTGTTTGGTGTATCAACTTCCCGAGGGCGTAACTTTGGCATATGATCTCTGTTTGGGGCGCACAATAACTTGCTGGAAAAGTATCTTCAAGGAGATTCATTTTGGGGGCTCAATTAGAGCCTTTAGCTATCATTGAGAATCTTGATCCCAGAAAAACTTCATTTAGGCCCTGAAAATGGCCCCAAAAGTTAAAAACTGCTAAAAATAGTAAATTGCCAAAATTACTAGAAAATTGTTTTGAGGGAGTTGGAAAAGGTGGGTGGACATCAATATCCACTTGGATCTGCGTGAATGTGATTGGACCGAGGGGGACTATTTCTGTCTTTGGATTCAATATTTGTTGTTGTATTGAGTATGAGTTGTTGTATCTGTTATTTAAAGTTATCTGATAATGTTGTAACAATTATTTTATTCTAGTTGATGAATAGAAATCGATTGTGTTAACCTATAATTGATAATAGAGCATCGAAAATTACTTTTCATGCACGAGCTTCTTGTCACATGTATGTTGTCTTTTCTGTAACTGTTATCTTAGACAATGTTGAATGTCCACTAATCAAAATGGTATTAATGTTGGTTTGAAGTAGTTTAGATCTTCTTCATTTGCATGTTAAGTTATATAGGTTATCCTAAAACCTAGCCTTCTCCCAACACAAAATTTAACTTCCCTTTGCCATTTAGATTAAGCTCTATATTTATTTTTTATAAATATTAGAAAAAGAACCAAAAATAGAATTGCCTAGCCTGAGGAAAGGTTACATAGAAAAGATACATCTGTCAATCACGATTAAAGTCCATTGATAATTCCAACCAAATCATGAATCTGGAGAACCCACTCATCAAACGCTTATGAGTCTAATTGGGCCTTTTAAGTGGGTTTGGTTCCTGTTGTTGAGTTAAAGGGACCTAGGACCCCTCAAAACCACCCTCAAACTAATGGACAGACAGAGAGGGTGAACCGAATATTAGAAGACATGTTAAGGATGTGTGTAATACATCAACACGGGAAATGGGAAGAGTATCTACCCCTGGTAGGATTTTCCTACAATAATGGATACCAAGAATCCTTGAAAATGGCCCCTTTTGAGATCCTCTATGGCAAAAAATTCAATATTCTAATCGGTTGGGATAATCCAGTAGCCATGGTTACCTTTAGGCCTGAAATGTTAATGGAACTAGAACAACAAATGATCCAGATAAAAATAAATATGAAGGTGACCTAAAACCGACAAAAGAGTTATGCAGATAATGAAAGAAGTTGTAAAGAATTTAAAATAGGAGATAGTGTGTACCTCTGAATAAAACCAAGGAGAATCTCCCTAACAATGGGAGCATGTGCTAATATAGGACCTATATTTTGTTTCCCTTTTGAAATTTTGGACAGACTTGGACTTGTATCCTATAAACCTAGATTTCCCTCTATTATAGCGCAATTTGTAGGCTGGTAAAAGCCCGACCCAACCAAAAAGAAAGTGCTAAAACTTGGGAATCCTACTCCCAATGTCACCTCAATGTAGTTCCTACACTTCAAGGGTGACTAGGTCACTCTTGGAAGGCGATCTCGGTGACCCTAGGGCGATGGAGATGGAGATGGAGATAAAAGAAAGTGAAGCCCCTAGAGTTCAATTCTAAGTTGAATGAAAGGTGGGAAGAGATGCCTTGTAATTCAAGTAATTATTACCCCACAAGTATAGTACTTCTTCAGATGATTGTACCTACCTGAGAAATAAGAAAATACACTTTGAAATGATATATGTTAGTTGGATCAACAAGTTAATCTTGTTGTCCCTAATTTTCAGAAATAGATGACAGTTTATATCAGCAAGTAAAACATCTAAATAAACATACAAAGATCTAAACCAGTTAAGTAAATCAACATCAATATTAGCAATGAATATAGGTTGAAAGATGGCACTTAAGAAGAAAGAGAATATGGTTGCTGTACACATGTGATTTTTGTATACAATTGCAGCCTTATGGTTGTATCATTCAATGTCATGCGAGAACAAAATCAACAATGGAAAAGTTCCAAGAGCTATCCCAAAAGGTGTGCCCTAATTAGTAGAGTAAGTGAGCAAAATTTAGGAGCTAGTCTAGGGTTAGTTTAGGAGTTATAGATAGTATTTTATCTAGGTTAGATCAACCCTAATGGATGTAGGTTAGGTTTTGTAAAAAAAATCAAAGTAATGGGGCAAACCAACTTCAAGCAAGAAACTTTTCAAAAGATCAAAATTGTGTTTCCCAAGGGTTAATGGAGTCAAATAAACAAATATCTAGAGAAGCTATCTCCTTGGGGGTGTAAGCCCTTTTACTTCCCAAGGAAAGTTTATGTAACTAGGGTTTAATCTAAGAGGGTGTATGCCCTTATACTTCTCTTAGAAAACCCTAGTGTAATCAATGAGATGAAGCATAAAATGATGAAGACTATGGTGGGGGTGTATTCCATTATACTTCCCACCTAGATCTTAGCATAAAAATACTTGACTTGAAAAAATGATATCATAATAGTAAAAGACCATACCAAGATCAAGAGAAATGAGAAGATAATGCACCATAAGATCTAGAAAACATCATCCAAGGCTATCTCTAGACTTCCTCCATCAATCATTCATAAATATATCCATAAACAAGTTCACAAGAGATAAAAAGAGCCAAGTATAGAAAAAAATTTAGACCAAGTCCTCTCACAATGAGGGAGAGTTATGTTTAAAAATGAGATATTATGATCTCTATTTGTACAAAATGTAGCTAACATAGTTTGTCCACATACTTTAGGGTAAAACAAAATATTAGGGGTTAACAACCCTAATATTTCCCCTTTTTACAAAATAATACTAAAAAATTCCTTTAAAAATTTTCTTTTGCACAAATAAAAAGCCTAATTTAGAAGGACGTCACCCCTTTAGGGGACATTTTTCTACTTTAAAGAAGTCATTGATGTTGGAGAAGCATGGGTAGGCCTCCAAAGGCCACATGTCAAGCATCTAAGCACTCTCATCATGTTGAATACCATATTCTCCTCAAAATGTCCATGTGTTAAAAGAGTGGCACCTCACCACCATGCCCTAGCCCCCCAAGCATGACGTCAAGCTAAACAATAGGACGTTTTTCCCCTCATGGGAAAATTGTTTGGCAAGTGAGGGTTGGGCTATGTCATCCAGGTCATAATCAAGGCCTTCCAAGTATGATCTCTCTCATCTAGCATGTGGGCCTCTGGCATCCAACATGTGGGCTTATAGCCCCATGGAATCCCAAGCTAGGCTTGTTCTCCCAAAATTGTCCACCAACTAGGTCCTGCAAAGACAAATGAGCACGTCCTCCAAGGATATCAAGTCATAACATCATGATAAGTGAATATAATCAATAAATAAGCCATATAATCATGTGCATCAAATATCACTATATCAAACAATTAACAACTCAAACACACTATGTGACTTGTCAAGCTTGAATATGGGCAGGTTAACGAGGTGTCCTATTAGATAGATCTAGCCCTAGGTCAAGGAGAGTTTCGAAGAGATCCATCTCTAATCCATGTAAATTGGATGAAGTGGTTGGAGTCAATACTTAATGGGCATAGGGCTCGTGACATACAAGGGATCGTAGTATCAAATTCAGGGGTGCCTTTGTACAGGGTGTGGTACCTTCATCCACAATGCACTTTTTTGAAGCCCATCAATTTCATTTTACCTTTATTTATTTATTTTCTTTCAATATAAAATAAGGAGAGGTTGAAGGTCACAACCCTGGCATGGTGACTAGATGATGGAAATGTCACCCACAAACACCTAGTGGAAATTAGAAGGTTGGCTCGCGATGAGACCCCCTTTCTCTCAACCATGCAACTGAGAGCCATTACCCTAGTTTGGTGTTCAGATGATGGTAATGTAATACCAATAGATATTCATGGATGTGATAGGTCGACTCGCGATGAGATCTCCTATCCTTCAACTAACCTTTTAAGCATTATTTATTATATTGTGGGTCCCCTTTACTCAAAGATAAGTGTTTTATTGCTTTCTTGGGTTATCTTTGGGCAAAGCATCTCGAAGGTTTATCACAAGACTTTTATATTTTACCCAACATCAACCCCTTTGGGCCTTTCACGCCTTCTTCCCATAGAATGAGGGAAACCCCATTCTTGGGTGAAAATACCGTAAAATCCCAAGAGATAAGGAAATGGAGGGGAATAATGATGGAAAGTGGTAAGTGTGGTTTGGAACAATACGGTGGCTCATTAAGGGAGTTCCTAGTAGCAAACCCATTCCCAAATAAGACCACTTACTAGGGCACAATTTCAATCACCAAGGTGAAGCAAGGCAAAGGACATAGTGTCCAAGCATATATCATGAAATCTAGAGAAATCTAAGATACAACATAATCAAATGGATTAAATATTGAAATGATGCTCACCATAATATTGACTTGTACCTCATGAATCAAGGCCCATTTCCTTCCGGAAGCCAGCTGGTGTGGTGGATACCATATGCAAAATTGTGACCATTTGTGGTTGTGAGTGGGTTTTCCATCTGTGGAAATGGTACTATTGGTCATGTAGTTTCTCGACACTCCATATCTGCAACCTGAGGGCCTCAAGACATAATCTCCTTAGTTATCGACAAAATGGGGATAACATCTGGCTCCTACTTGGGGACATGTGCTAGCATGTAGAGTGCACGAGAATTGATGTCTCTCCTGGTAGACTTGTGCCTACAAGGAAACATCAAACCGTCAAGTGCGGGATGGCTTACTCATACTTGTTATCATATGATGATAATCCAAACCCACTAAATTAGAAAAATAAAATTTTGACATTAAAAAAAAAAAAAACTAATCATGGCATCAATAGTGCAAGTAGAAAAAAATGAAAATGAAATGCATATAGACTAGTATGAGAAATCAAGATGCAAATGTAGGGAATCAAAATGACTTACCTGGGGCCTTGGGGCCCTAAATATCACATGTCAGATGATGTTAGGTGAAGTCATACAACCAGTGCAACCATTTAACCATCTCATCAAAGTATCTCCCCATGTGCTTAATCATATAATAAAACAAAGATAATTCAAGCACATAATAATCACGAGTATAAACACACATATAATCGATCATGAAATGAAACTCATGAAATGGCTGGGAGGGAGGAAATCCTACTAGAAAGAGAAACCATCATCCCAATCGTCCCACCAAAGAGTGTAGCCACAAGACTAATCAATCCATTTCTGAAGAGGGATATTAGACATAGATGACGAATTGTCTTCATCTTCAGTTAGAATATTACTTCTCCCTAAAGTCTGAGAAAGGACAAGAGATGCAAAGAAAACCCTATGATTTCCCAAAAAAGAGGAAATGGGGTGAGGCATGACCTTAGAGAAAAACTCCTCCGTCGGACTCAGGAAATTTCTCTTCTTTGTATGCAAATCCCTACACAAAGTCTCAACATGAAAATGCTTTCATTTGGTAGTATGGACCTCATATTTGTGTGGGCGGACCACAACCTGGTGTCTATCAAAACCTGAGTATGGTGGTTGAAGATCATCCTGAAAACTTTGCGTTAGGTTTTCCTCGAATGGATGCAAGAAATCTATAACCATATCATCAGATTCACACATATATGGACCATCTGGCTGTAAAAATAAATCCTCTAAAGAATTTATTTCTCTATCCTTTATCTTAGATGTGCCTTCAATGTTATAGATAGGATCTCCATAAAAAATGAAGCAACCCAAATCCCATCTGCATATCCCAATATGTATGAAATCATCAATGTGATAATCAACTATGTTTGGGGGTTGTTCAATGATTTCATCTGCATCATAGAGGTTGATTAATTCTTCACAAGACTGGATAACTTCATATTCTTCGAAAGGGATAGTAGAGGACAATGTCTCATTCAGACCTTCTACAATATAAACTTCATTGAGATCCTTTTGGAACTTTTCTTCATTTCCACAATCATGGAACAAAGCATCATCAAAGTTCTCAAAAGGATTATAACTCATCATGTTTTCTTCTTGATGTGTAGGAGGAGCATAGGTTTGGATGTCCTCATCAAGTGGAAGAGAAGATACTTCATCATATGTCTCATTCGGATCTTCTTCATCGGGATCTTATTCAATATTTTCTTCATCTATTGTTTCATCATCATTCAGAAAACCTTCTATGAAAAGAGTGTATTTGAGCTCTTAGCAAGCATTCTGCAAACTTTGAGTAGTTGGCCTATATTTCCTAAGAAATTCTTCAATGAGATTTGTAGAAGAAGGGATACTCTTTGGATCACATGAGTGTGAGAACCAATCCTTTTGACTTGATTCCAGTGAAGACACAAAAAGTTTCATCATCACATCTTCATGTAGCACATTTAAGCTCAATACATACTTCATATACTTCATGACATGGGTGACTGCTAGAGTTGGATCACCGTCAAATTTGGGGCAACTTTCTCTCCATTATGTTGGAAAATGATTTGGATAGCCAGGGACATTTTGAACATCAAGAGAATGATACACATTATGGAATTCCCATGGTAATTCCCATGAGGCCATGGTTCCATTACTTAGGATAATAACTCAATGGAGTCTCTAGATGAGCTCAAGGATCACCAAAGGATGGAAAAGGATAAAATAAAAGTGGGTTTTGGGAAGGTGGAGTCACCATATGATTTTCAAAATGAACTCATCAAGAAAGGTGTAAAGAGAATGCCCCTCGGTTGGAGTTGCCAGGCAATCTAACAGAAAGGCTTTGAGATAGCTTATTTTCTCCCCATGGGTATAGTACTTCTCTGAATGATTGTGCATGCCCTAAACACAAGAAAATACACTTTTCAATGATATATGTTAGTTGGATCAGAAAGTTAAGCTTGTTGTCCCTAATTTTCAGCAATAGATGACATTTTATATCATCAAGTAAAACTTCTAAATCAACATACAAAGATCTAGACTAGTTAAGTAAATCAACATCAAGATTAGCAATGAATATAGGATGAAAGATGACACTTAAGAAGCAAGAGAAGATGGTTTTTGTAAACATGTGTTTTTTTAGAAAATTGTATCCTTATGAATGTAGCATTCAATGGCATGTGGAAGAAAAATCAACCATAGAAAAGTGCCAAGAACTAGCCCAAAATGTGTTCCCTACTTAGTAGAGTAAGTGAGAAAAGTTTAGGAGCTTGTCTAGGGTTAGTTTAGGAGTTATAGTTAGTAGTTTATCTAAGTTAGATCAGACCTAATGGATATAGGTTATGGTTTGTAACAGAAAATGAAGTAATGCGAGAGAGGGGATGCCCTAGTAGGGGAAGACTCCTCTCAATGAGGAAAACCAACTTCAAGCAAGAAACTTTTCAAAAGATCAAAAATTACGTTTCCCAAGGAGATGAATTTATATCTCCAATGAAAAAAAGGTATGACTAGTTCCTTTACTATTGGGTTAATGGATTCAAATAAATAAAGAGATAGAGAAGCTATCTCCTTGGGGGTGTAAGCCCTTTTACTTCCCAAGGCAAGTTTCTCTAGCTAGGGTTTAAGCTAAGAGGGTCTATGCCCTTATACTTCTCTTAGAAAACCCTAGTGTAATCAATGAGATGAAGCATGAAATAATGAAGACTATTGTGGGGGTGTATTCCCTTATACTCCCCACCTAGCTCTTAGCATAACAATACTTGACCTGAAAAAATGATAGCATAATAGTAAAATACCATACCAAGATCAAGAGAAATGCAAAGATAACCCACCATAAGAGCTAGAAAACATCATCCAAGGATAGCGCTAGAATTCCTACATCAACCATTCATCAATATATCCATAAACAAGTGCACAAGAGATCAAAAGAGCCAAGTATACTGAAAATTCCAGACCAATTCCTCTCACAATGAGGGAGAGTTATATTTCAAAATGAGATCTTATGATCTCTATTTATACAAAATGTAGCTAATGTAGTTTGTCCACATACTTTAGGGTAAAACACAAGATTATGGGTTAAAAACCCTAATCTTGCCCCTTTTTACAAAATAATACTAAACTATTCCTTTAAAATTTCACTTTTGCACAAATAAAATAGTAATTTAGAAGGACGCCACCCCTTTAGGGGACATTTTTCCACTTTAAGGAAGTAGTTAGTGTTGGAGAAGCATGGGTAGGCCTCCAAAGGACACATGTCAATAATATAATCACTCTCATCATGGTGAAGACCCTCTTCTCCTCAAAACATCCATGTGTCAAAAGAGTGGAACCTCGCCACCATGCCCTAACCCCCCAAGAATGACGTCAAGCTCAAAAATAGGACGTTTTCCCCTCCTAGGAAAATCATTTGGAAAGTGAGGGTTGGGATATGTCATCCAGGTCATCATCAATGCCTTCAAATTCTAATCTCTCTCATCTAGCATGCGGGCCTCTGAAATCCAACCTGTGGGCTTGTAGCCACATGGACGCCCAAGCTAGGTTTGTTCTCCCAAAATTGTCCACCAACTAGGTCATGCAAAGAAAAATGAGCATGCCCTCCAAGGATCTCAAGTCATAACATCATGATAAGTGAATCCAATCAATAAATAAGCCATCTAAGCATGTGCATCAAATATCACTATATCAAACAATTAACAACTCAAAGACACTATGCTACTTGTCAAGCTTGAATATGGGTGGGTTGACGAGGTGTCCTATTGGGTAGTTCTAGCCCTAGGTCAAGGAGAGTTTAGAAGATATCCCTCTCTAAGCCATGTAAAGTGAATGAATTGGTTGGGTTCAATAATGTATGGGCATAGGGATCATGACATACAAGGGGTCGTAGTGTCTCATTCAGGGGTGCCTTTGTAGAGGGTGTGTGGTTCCTTCATCCGCAATGCACTTTTTCCAAGCCCATCAATTGCCTTTTATATTTCTTTCTTTATTCTCTTTCAATATAGCATAAGGATAGGTTGAAGGTCACTGCCCTGGCGTGGTGACCAGATGATGGAAATATCACCCACAAAAACCTAGTGTAAATGAGAAGGTTGGCTCGTGATGAGACCCCCTTTTTCTAAGCCATGCAATTGAGAGCCATTACCCTGGTTTGGTGACCAGATGATGGTAATGTCATACCACTAGATATTCATGGACATGATAGGCTAGCTCATGATGAGACCTCCTATCCTTCAACTAACCTTTTAATCATTCTTTATTATATTTTGGGTCCTCTTTACTCAAAGATAAGTGTTTTATTTCTCTCTTGGGTGATCCCTGGGCGAAGCATCTGGAAGGTTTATCACAAGTCTTTTATATTTTACCCAACATAAACCCCTCTGAGGCTTCAAACCCTTCTTCCCATAGAATGAGGGACAACCCCTTCTTGGGTCAATACACCCTAAAATACCAAGAGATAAGGAAATGGAGGGGAATAATGATGGAAAGTGGCAAGTATGGTCTAGAATGGTACGATGGCTCATTAAGGGAGTTCCAAGTAACAAACCCATTCCCAAAGAAGACCACTTGCTAGGGAACAATGTCAACCACCAAGGTGAAGCAAGGAAAAGGGAATAATGTCCAATCATATATCATGAAATCTAGAGAAATATAAGATACAACATAATCAAATGGATTAAATATTGAAATGATGCTCACCATAATACTTACTTGTACCTCATGGAGCAAGGCCCACTTCCTTTCGAAAGCCAGCTGATGTGGTGGATGCCATCTGCAAAATTTTGATCATTTGTGATGGTGAGTGGGTTTTTCATATGTGCAAAGGGTATTTATGGTCATGTAGTCTCTCAACACTCTATTTCTACAACTTGAGGGCCTCAATACATAATCTCCTTAGTTATGTCACCAAGGTGACTTGTCCACAAATTAAGGGGTAATCCACAATATTAGGGGTCAACAACCCTAATATTTCCCCCTTTAACAAATTAATATTAAACAATTCATCTAAAGTTTCACTTTTTGGACAAATAAACCCTAATTTTACATGGATGTCTCCCCTTTAGGGGACGTTTTTCCACTTTGAAGAAGTCGTTAGTGTTGGAGAAGCATGGATAGGCCTCCAAAGGCCACATGTAAATCATCCAGACAATATCATCATGGTGAAGACCCTCTTCTCCTCAAAACGTACATGTGTCAATGAGTGGCACCTCACCACCAAGCCCTAACCCCCCTAGGTGATGTCATGCCTCTAGGAGTGACGTTTTTCCTCTCTTAGGAAAAATGTTTGGCATGTGGGGGCTATGATATGTTGTCCAAGTAAATATCAAGGCCTTCCAAGTGTGATGTTTCTCATCTGGCATGTGAAGGCTAACCAGATGATGGAAATGTCATCCACAAACACCTAGTGGAAATGAGAAGGTTGTCTCGTGATGAGACCCCATTTCTCTCAACCATGGAATTGAGAGCCATTACCCTAGTTTGGTGACCAAATAATGGCAATTTCATACCACTAGATATTCATGGACATGATAGGTCAGCTTGTGATGAGACCTCCTATCCTTCAACTAACCTTTTAAGCGTCATTTATTATATTGTGGGTCCCCTTTACTCAAAGATAAGTGTTTCATTTCTTTCTTGGGTGATCCCTGGGAGAAGCATATGGAAGGTTTATACAAGGATTTAATATTTTACCCAACATCAACCCCTCTAGGCCTTAATCCCCTTCTTCCCATAAAATGAGGGACAACCCCTTCTTGGGTCAATACACCCTAAAATCCCAAGAGATAAGGAAATGGAAAGGAATAATGATGGAAAGTGTTGTTATCCCCATTTTGTGGATAACGGTTGGGGGTGTTATCCCCATTTTGTGGATAACTAAGGAGATTATGTCTCGAGGCCCTCAAGTTGCAGATATCAAGTGTCAAGAGACTATATGCCCAGCACTACCCTTTGCATAGATGGAAACCCCTTTCACTACCTTAGATGGTCACAGATTTCCAGATGGCATCCACCACATCAGTTGCCTTCTGGAAGGCAATGGGCCTGTAATGTCCCCACTTTTGGACATCATTATATTATAGAGTCTTATGCTAACCAGAGTATCCAGATGGGTGTGATAGCGAGTATAGGAGATATTGAGGGGTTTTATTGGGCCTGACTTGCATCGTTCATCATATTTCATCACTAGGATCGATTCCGCATAGCTTGGATTTGGTCCTGTTGCATTCCGATGATTTCTGTAATGTTGAGTTATTATGTGTTACATTTTAATTAATTTCACTAAGAAGGTCATATTTGGCATAATACTTGGAGGAACCTCTTAGTTTAATATCTCATCAAAATTAGGGGGAATAACACTAGAGGATAATATGATGAGAAGTGGCTTTTAGTGGTTGGAGAAGCCATAAGGATGTATAAATCACTTTTTAGAGATAAAAGGATTAATTAATTAATAAAAGTGATTTAATTAAAGAATAATAAAATAAAGTAAAAGTCACTTGGAGAGAAAAGGTGAACATGGAGGATAAAAGAGAGATAGGGGCCTCTATTCTCACATTATGTTGTTTATAAATTTGATGTCTCGCTTCTTGCTAGAGAGCCCATGCACTTGGGGGTTTTGAGGGTTCTGACTTAAAAAACCCTAGAGATCAGCTCGGTGGTGAAAGATCCCATCTAACCTAGTCCAAGCTTTGTCAAAGATGTGAAATATCCCTCCCTCACCATTCTACATCAGTTCTATATCATTCATAGGTGGATTCCACATCAGTTACAGGTTCAGAATAGAAGTGGTGTGCATCATTGAGGGTTTCCAGTAGGGGGTGCACTAGAGGAACTAGATCCATTTGATTTTGCCAAGGAGAAGGATATTTGGAGGGTTTTTCTATTGAGATAGTTGGGTAGAGGTCATAATGCCCTTCTTGGCCTATCTTGGGTGTGTTATGGATGAGCATTGATTTATTATGAGTATGGCATGATTCTCCAAATGAAGGGTGCATTGCAAAAAGAGATCATGTTCATCTGAGGGATCTACACATCTTCGATCAACAAGAAACTCATCCTAGAGGTTTCTGGTGGCCCGATATACATTCAGGGAGAGTTTGGAATGATTTGGAGCACAGGAAAAGGAGGGCCTAAATCTGGGTATCTATAGCCACCAGGGTAGTGTGAAACTCATCCAACTTTAGGGATTTCCACTACAAAGGACAATGATTTCATCTTGACATTCATCTCTTAAAGCTATTTGGCCTTTGGAGGCTTGTATCTTCTCCTTTGGGACTTAATTGAGGGTTATTGTCATTTTTCTACTAGATCTCAACTATATTGTACCAGATTTGTAGATCTATTGTATTGGGATCTTATACTATTATGAATATTATCATATCTGAAGTATTTTTGTTATTTACTTGAGTTTATTTTATTTTATTCATTGTGTATATGTTATTCGTTGCAATATTATCATTTACTTGTTGAAAACACACAAAGAACCACCATTATAAACCTCAGCGTAACTTAAAAGACCAAAATAAGTAAAGTGTTTGACAAAATACCACAACCAAAAAACTCATAAAACTCAATAAAAATTCAATGTTCCAATCATATCTGGTTGGGAACATTACAGTGGTATCAGAGCGAAGATTCCTCCTAGCATGAGGGGTATCCCATAAGGAGAGATGTATTTTTTAGACTTTGCTAGAGAGATTGTATACTGTGAAAGGGAATACTACGCCCTTAGTGAGAGATTTAGGGCTCAACTAACATTCAAACAGTTTGTATCCATAAAAAATACTAGGTGGAGAAAAGATGAGGTTACTCATTGGGTCGGAATAGCAGAGGAAAACAGAGCCAGAGAAGCTAGGTGGAAGGAAGAACAGATTACCTACACCCACTAGGAGAAAGGAACTTTGTTATAGTTGCAAAGAGCCTTGGGAACTAAACCACATATGCAGGGGTATAAGGAAGGTGCACATTGTTGAGGTGCACTATGACAGTGAGGATGAGGAGATGCATGAGGATGCAACAATAGATGCCTATTTAGAGCAGTCTGATGATGCTAGTGACTCTTGTGCATCTGAGGGACAATTGGATGGATAGGATGATAGAACATGTTCTTTATCTTCCACATCAAACAATGTTGAGGATTTAACACTTCAACACAGTGGTGACATGTGTGAGGATTCATATGTGTTAGCACTCAGACATGATGAGATTAGGAGGTTGGATGACCTACCCTTATATGTAGACATGACTTCCAGGAAGTCATGCGTGGAGGATGATGCTATTTCTATGATGAAAGTGACACATTTTCCATATTCTCAGACACATATGATATCCACGACACATGAGGATATCAATGGAATTTTGGATATGGTGGAGGAGCCTTGTATGAGGATTGTACACCAGGGACTATGGATCTACATACCTAGGAGGAGAGACAATTGACCATACCCATACCTATCAGTATGAGGAGACTGAATCACCTATTTTGGAGATTCCATTGTTTGATCAGGTTGTGGAGACTGACAGTTTGATGGGATACTCACTTCCAGGACCAACCCACAGTGATGAGCATGCACTCCTTATTGGTCGAGATGACCAAATATCATGTCTAGACACATCTGTATGGGATCCAGGTACATATGACATTAGAAGAGTGAGGGAACAGGATGATACAACTTCCCATATAAGATACTCCGTGATTCAGATAGAGGTAGAATTTGGTGTAGGGGGTGACTGGTCCACCTGGGACAGCTTCATTTTCGAGTACACCATCTTCAAAGGGGGTGACTGGTCCACCTGGGACAACTTCAGTTTTAGAGTTTTCGAGATAGAGGGTTGGTGCAAGGGCTTCATAGCATCAAATGTTGATGAGGAGGAGCGGCAGGGCACCATGGAGGCTTGAGCCTCACTTGGCTATAGAGACGGGTAGATCAGGTTCTGGAACCACTTCAGGTGGAAGCTACTTGGTGAGAGGCCAAGTTGAGTATCTTGGTGAGATGTCTAGATCCAGGTACTCTTGGTGAGATACCAAGAGGGGGATACTCTTGGTGAGATGCCAAGAGAGTGACTCTTGGTGAGATGCCAAGAGTAGTGATCATTGGTGAGATGCTAGGAGGTAGAAATCCTTGGTGGGAGACCAAGGTGGAGATGTTTGGTTTGATACCAAGATCTAGGTGATCTTGGTTAGGTGGAGAGACACTTCCATCTATAGATCACACATATTGAGAAGATATGTGACAGAGACTACTTTCATTGATCAGGGTACAACCATACTCACCGAGTATATGCCACAAGGAAACCATGTCCACTATAGGGATGATATTGGTGGTGAAGGGCACTTTCCTCGATAAGAGGGAGTGTTGAGATTTGGGTACCTTAGAAAGTGGTCCTCGTGTGTTTATGAGTCTCTAAACACAAAGGGGGGAACTATTACCCTTGTTACTTTAATTTATGTGACTTTAACTTAGGATATTTAAGTCAAAAGTGAAATATGTCACTTAAGTCATTAAAGTGACAATTAATTCACTTTCTGGGTGAATTAATAGACATAAAGCAAACTAAGGAAAGTGGGTTTCCTAAGTGAGATTTAGGGATTGAATCTCACCCATTGATTAGAATTGGCTAGATTAGATCTAGGACATTGATCTTTTAGACTTTGTCCAAATGAGGCTAAAGGAGGGTATAGTGCATTTATGAGACTCATTCTTCACTTGAGAGAAGAGGAGAGGAGAATGAGAACTTGGGAACATTTCTTGAGGAGAGGAGGGATTTGTTGAGGAAAGGAAGGTGCACAATCTTGAGGGTTTGGAAGGAGCTTGGACTTAGCACTAGTCTACCATGTAGCACTTATCATGGAGGATGGGATATTTTGTGATGGAAGGTGCAAGCTAATAGAGAGGGGCGCAAGCACTTGAGGAGGGTGCATTCTTGAGAGGAGAGGTGCTCCATATGAGGAGAGGTGCATCTAGTTGAAGTTTCCCTTCTTTTTTAGGAGAGGCACATTCCATGGGAGATGGAAGGCACATGGCAAGGGAGGATACTTCCCATTGTTGAGTTATTGCTTGAGTAGGGGCACATTTGCTTGAGGAGGGGTGCATTCTTGTAGGGAAGGTGCATCAAGCAAAGGGAGAGTGCTTACTTTGGTGGGTTCTATATTTTTAAGAGGAGGCACAATTAATGGGAGATTGAGGGCACTTGGCAAGGGAGAAACCATCACCTTATTGAGTTTTGCATGAGGAGGGGGTTCACTTGAGGGGAGGGGTGCACCATAGTCTTGTGGGAGTATTTGTTTAGAGGAAGAGGCTACTACAATGGCAAGGCAAAGGAAAGAAAGAGTTCAAAGATCAAGCAAGAGCAAAGGAAAATGAAAGGAATCAAGATAAAAACAAAGGAAAGCAAAGGAAGAAAAGCACACCGAGGCAAGGAGTGCCTTACTTCACAAGGCTTGTGGGGAGGTATTCAAGGAACTCCAAGGCATCCGAGAGTGTTTGATATTGTACCAAGTTCACTTGTATATGTTTCCTGTGTTTTACATTTTTCTTTGAGGCCTTATATATATATATATGCTCCAAACGAGTTTTCCCCATGGGGGGGTTTTTCCGGGGTCATGTTCACCAAAAACATATGTGTCAATTTCATGTGTGCTTAGAAGCGTAGATCAATATTTTAAAGTTAAAAGATCTAGAGGTAGTGTTATTTGTTTTGATTTATATTGCATGTGCTAACATTAAGTAAAGAAAACACTTGCAAGGGAACCTCAAAAGGACACTTAACCATCAAAATATTGAGTTTAAAGTTGGTGATTTTTTGTTGTCCTAAAACAGCAACAATGGACAGCCACAAACTTGAGACTTAGAGCCAAACTAAGGTCAAAGAAAAAACTTGGTTGGAAGCCTCATAGGACCTAAGAAAATATACATGGTATCATATCCAATGGTAGCTTAGACTTGCTGATTTTTGAGCATTTTCATGGACAGTTCAGGGCAGATTTTGGATAACTTGTTGACAGAGTTTTTGGACATCTTGTGGGAAGATTTGTTGGATAGTTCAAGGATGCGTTTTGACACTTTTGGACAGATTTTTTTCACACCTGCATGGAAAGGAGTGAGGTTGTATTTCACGACCTCTTTTCACACCTATATTGTTAGGAGTGAGGCCGGTGTTCATTTGCCTCTTTTCACATCTGTGTTGACAGGAGTGAGGAAACGTTCCTTTACAGTTGGAGCATTAGTTAGAGTGTATTTTTCTAGTCATGTTAGCATCTTAGATGCATGTGGAAGATAGGCTAGATGGATCTAGAAATTGGTTTCCTTGGAAGGTGAGGATAGTCTTTGTCTTGGAGGACCTCAAACTATGGGATATAGTTGAGGCGCCTGTGGTTGTTCCTCCTGCTATTGCTCCCATCTTTTTAGCAGAGTTCAGGAAGAGGAAAAACAAGTAAAAGAGGACTATATGTGATTCAGTGAGGGATCACATCATTCCCCACTTGGCTAAGAAATATTGGGCATATGAGATGTGGGCATCTCTATGTAAGCTTTATCAAAGCTCTAATGAGAACTAGAAGATGGTTCTTCATGATCGACTGAGGGTCATTCGCATGATCCAAGATGAGTTGGTTACTTATTTCCTTGGTTGATTCACCCAGATCAGAGATGAGCTTAGATTCATTGGGGAGGTGTTGGAACCCAATTCTATGGTGAGGACAACCTTAAACAACTTTACCAAACCATGGGGTCCATTCATTCGTGGCATTGTTGTCAGGGAGGTCATGACCACATGGGAGAGGATGTGGGATGACTTCGTTCAGGAGGAGACTATAACTTTGATGGAGACGTATGGACATCATCACTAGTAAATAGTGTAGGGTGATGAGGATCTTTCTCTTTGGACAAAGGGAAAGAAGAATACCAGTTGGAGAGGTCAGGAGGGTCCCAATTTTGGGGCCTCACCACAGGGAGGAGAGAGCAGTGGTGGGAAGAAGATATACATGAGCACAGTGAGATTATTTTCTTCTGGAGAGATGGGTCACTATGCAGGAAAATTTCCCAATAAGAACAAGAAGCAGTAGGATGTTTCAGCAACGACAACAGAGGACCTTGAGTTCGATACACAGTTTGCGAGAGAGTGTGAATTCACTAGTTCTTTGTCTATTGTTACAACATCTAGCATCATATGGGGAGACAAAGTTGAGGATGACCTACTGACTCATAGTAGTGATTCAGAGGGAGCTCAGACTCAGGTTTTGAGTACACCATCTTCAAAGGGGGTGACTGGTCCACCCGGGACAACTTTAGTTTCAGATTTGTTGAGACAGAGGGTTGTTGCAGGGGATTTAGAGAATCAGAGGTTGATGAGGAGGAGCGGCAGGGCACCACGGAGGCTTGAGCCTCACTTGGCTACAGAGATGGGAAGATCAGGTTCTGGATCCACTTCAGGTGGAAGCCACTTGGTGAGAGGCCAAGTTGAGGATCTTGGTGAGATGTCGAGATCCAGGTACTCTTGGTGAGATACCAAGAGGGGGAGACTCTTGGTGAGATTCCAAGAGAGTGACTCTTGGTGAGATGCCAAGAGTAGTGACCGTTTGCAAGATTCCAGGAGGTATAAATCCTTGGTGGGATACCAAGGTGAAGATCTTTGGTTTGATACCAAGATATAGGTGATCTTGGATAGGTGGAGAGACACTTCCATCTATAGATCACGCAGATTGAGCAGATTTGTGACAGAGACTACTTTCATTAATTAGGGTACAACCATACTCACCGAGTATATGCCAGGAGGCAACCATGTCCACTATAGGGATGATATTGGTGGTGAAGAGCACTTTCCTCAGTAAGAGGGAGTGTTGAGATTTGGGTACCTTGGAAAGCGGTCCACATGTGTTTATGAGTCTCTAAACACAAAGGGGGAGACTTTTACCCTTGTTACGTTATTTTATGATTCTAATTTCACTTTGAATTAGAATATTTAAGTCAAAAGTGAAATATTTCACTTAAGTCGTTAAGGTGACAATTAATTCACTTTGTGGGTGAATTAATAGACATAAAGAAAACTAAGGAAAGTGAGTTTCCTAAGTGAGATTTAGGGATTGAATCTCACCCATTGATTAGACTTGGCTAGATTGGATCTAGGCCATTGATATTTTAGTTTTTGGCCAAAGGAGGCTAAAGGAGGCTATAGTGCCATTTATGAGAATCATTCTTCACTTGAGAGAAGAGGAGAGGATAAGGAGAACTTGGGCGCATTTATTGAGGCGAGGAGGGATTTATTGAGGAAAGGAAGGCGCACAAGCTTGAGGGTTTGTAAAGAGCTTTGACTTGGCACTAGTCTACCATGGAGCACTTATCATGGAGGATGGGATATTTTGTGATGGGAAGCACAAGCTACTAGAGAGGGGTGCAACCACTTGAGGAGGGAACATTATTGAGAGGAGAGGCGTATATAGTTGATGTTTCCCTTCTTGTTAAGGAGAGGTGAATTCCATGAGAGATGGAAGGCATATGGAAAGGGAGGATACTTCCCATTTTTGAGTTATTGCTTGAGTAGGGGTGCATTTTCTTGAGGAGGGGAACGTTCTTGGAGGGAAGGTGCATCAAGCAAAGGGAGAGCACTTACTTTGGTGGGTTCTATCTTGTTGAGAGGAGGCACACTTCATGGGAAATTGAGGGTACTTGGAAAGGTATAAACCATCACCTTATTGATTTTTGCATGATGATGGGGTGCACCATCATCTAGTGGGAGGATTTATTGAGAGGAGGAGGCTACTACAAGGGAAAGGAAAAGGAAAGAAAGAGTTCAAAGGTCAAGCAAGAGAAAAGGAAAAGAAAAGGCATTGGGATAAAGACAAAGGCAAGCAAAGGAAGAAAGGGACACCAAGGCAAAGGGAGCCTTACTTCACAAGGCTTGTGGGGAGGTCTTCAAGGAAATCCAAGGCATCAAAGAGTGGCTTCTATTGTACCAGGTGTTAGAAAGTAAAGGATGTGCTCATTTAACCATAGACAATATAACAATATCGTCACCCAACCATAGGCTGAAGCCACCCCCAAGCACCTTAACCTTGACAGAGAATGATTCCGGAAGAAAACCAATAGCCAACCAAGGATAATGCATAAACATAACCAAGACTGATCAGAAATTCCAACCATAAAAAAAAAAAAAGTCTGAGCCTAAACCAGAAAACCAGATTGCGACAACTGTCGGTTGCAGCTGCTCCCCAGACTTGCGCACCAGCCCAGTTTTTGTAGTGCACACTTCTTCCCAGCTGAAATTCTAAGCTATGTGTACAAAATGAGGTATGTCTACTTGTATTTATATTGTTTCCTGATTTGTTTGGGCCGAATTCGCCTTTTGGAGACTAAATACTTAATATTAATTATTTCCTTGAGCTGACTTGTTTTCTAGGGTTATGCTCAATGCTTTAGGGTTACTTCTTGCTTCCCAGAATATTCTATTCTCATCAGGGTTACACGTGGAGGTAAATACCTCCCGTAGCTACCATAATATCAACACTCCCTCCTAGCTTGGGAGGTATTGAAGGAAATGGTCTTGAACAAAAACATACCATTCAACCAGTAGAATCATCATAGTCGTATAGACTATCTCATGATTAGATTATGAGCACCATCATCACTATCAATGTCATGTGACATCATCAACTGCATCATCTCTCGAAACCATACTCCATCTGAGTAATCATACATGATGTTGAATAAGTCACTCACTCCAAAGAGTGTTGGAAGAAACATTTTTCTAATCCGGGCATATGTCCTAGAAGAATAACTATTCCAATAGATGTTGGAAGCCACGTCATGTGTTACAAGAACTACTCTTCTAATCCAAACATACGTCCTAGAATAATAAATTTCCTAGACCATTTCTCATCTGGAGAATGTCTGTCCATCAGTACACTAACCATCCATCTAGTTGATAATCATTTTCAACACTACTGATAGTCTACATGGAAATCAGATCAATGTCATTCAATAAAACACAACTGTGTCTATCCATAGTAGTACACAACTACAATCCAGTGGTACACTACCACACCAAGTAGCACACAACTACTTAATCAGTGACACATAGTCACAACCAATGGAACACATCCACCACAATAGCATACATCTACTATCCAGAGACATACAGTCTCCATAGCAGTCATATCATCTAATATCAACCTGCACAAAAAAATAATATCATGATATAAATTGAGTCATCTGGGCCATTCTTCCAGTCACATCTATGAGATTTGGAATAGCATCTGCCCTCAGAAAGTAAAACATCATCCATGATCCATATGGACTATTCTTCTCAAACATAGAAGAATAATTGCCCTAATTTCTAAGCTTGGACCATTGACCTATCTCGGCCATTCCTCCGGCACTAAACAAAATGCAACCTAGAGAGAATGATTCTTCCCTAGGGAATGCTTGTCTTTGATTACTGAACCTGGAACATTCACTTAACTAGGCCATTCCTCCGACACTAAACAAAGTGCAACTTGGAGAGAATGAATATGCCCTAGGGAATGACTGTCCAAACCATTTCCTAAGGAAATGACTGTCCTGCACCAACCTCCAAAATGGGCCATTCTTCGAAACTTCTCAAAACTGTGAACTTCGAAATAATGACTACCCAGTGAGGCAGACCATTCTACTTTACCACTACTGAGAGTGACTATCAAGAAGAAAGACTGCCCTAGACCATTCCCCCACACTAGACACAAGGGGAATCGTTGTCTACAGTACATCAACAATCTATCGAACCATTTTCATTACAAAAATGACCGTCCAATTTGGACCATTTTTCGAACTGGAAAATTCTTTTCTGTCAGAAATCTCAAACCACTTTCCGAACTACAAAGGAACTGCTCATCCTGGACCATTTTTCGAACTAAAAAAAAATGGATGTCCATAAATCGATAAGACATCAGTGCTCCCTCCCAACTTGGGAGTCATCTCTTCCCTTTCCAATAAGGAAGTCATCTCCATGATATCCAGCTTATTTCTTGAGTACGCAAACTTTTTCATCTTGGATAGAGGATTTACCAAAATGTCTACTATCTGCCCATCTGTGGAGATATATTGGAAAACCACTTCTCCTTTCTGGACCTCATCATGGAGAATGTCATGCTTGATCTCAATGTACTTCTATCTTTCTGAAACACTGGTTTTCTCTGAAGGCTTCATATAGATCTGATCATTATAGTATATCATAGTTGGATTCAACTCTTTTGTTTCCTGCCAGCTCATAACATTGCGGCAAGGCTCAAACTGGAACATATCCAATTGGCACTTCTTCTGTCATCATGAGAGTTTGTCATGGATTAGAAATCCATCATCAGAGACTTCTGAGTAACCATTATGATACAATATCTTTGTTATAGAAAATTTTCACCATGCTTTTGTTGTGCATTGGAGGCTCTGCACCAAGTTGTTTGAATCCATACAAGATCTTATTCCATCTGCATACAAGAGTCTCTTTCTGGTATACCTCAAAACCTTGACATTTCTCTACATACTCTTCTTTGTTCAGTTAATCTGTTGAGGAGAACAATCCCTACATTCATCTGATGTGAACTCCAACCAAGGAGATATAATGACTTAGGTATGTCTGGTTACTGGAACAAGCTATCATCATAGTCTTCTCCCTCCATCTGGGAGAACATTTATTTCTGGATGTCGAAATGCTTCCATTCATAAGACTTCCATACAATTTTCTCAATCACAACTTCCATTTCTTCTGCTTGATTGCTTCTAGTGGGTTCACACCAAGCTGGTAATCTTGTGATCCTTGATATAATGATTGGTTGTTCTGACTTTTCTTTCTCTCTTGGAATATTCATGTTCTTCCTCATGTTTCTCTTTAGCTCTTGGGTCCATGGAGTTTTCTATAGATTCCATGCCCTGAAGATTCCAACTTCTTCCTTTCATCATAGGATCATGGATGGACAACCAGGGATACTTTAAGGATTCTTTTCAAAGAAGACTTCTTCTAAAGTCAAACTGAACATGTGTTTCTTTTTATGGCTGCTACCATCAATGGGAACATGGATAGATACTTCATAATCCTTGATGGATCATATTATTTAGGATTAGCTCCCTCCTAATCCTTGCTTCATGCATGAATGCATGCTCTTCTTTTGGAATTATATAATCATCTCCCTCCAACTAAGAGAGTCCATGCTTTTGTCTACATCCTTATTGCCTTCTGCAAAGTGTCACACGTATTTTTCTAATTTCCTCTTGATTGCTAACTTATTTATGTTTTTACTTTGTCTAGGTTTCTTCAAGTTTGATTCTGATTTCGGCTTATATTGCAATTGTTACTTATGTTAATAGCTTCCACATGAATTGTTACCAAGGATTGTCGATGTACTTCATCTTTTCATGTGTATTGCTTGACTTGTAGTCATCGTGATAGAAATCCTTATCTTGTTATTCTTCCATAAGTATTGTTTCTCTTTGAACATCTTATCTTCTAATAAATAGATATCCAAGATATGTACAGAAAATATGTAAACATGGTATGTACAGGAGTTATGAAGAATATTGTTACCTTATCTTAAAAGAAGAATTTTGTGTTATCCTTCTTAGCCTTCTTTGAGGGTTCCCTTTCTTCGACAACTGATGCTTCATGTGTTTCCTTCCTTTTCTTTAACTCGGGACAATGATTCTTGTAGTGACCATATTTTCGACAGTTGAAGCATTGTATTTTTGACATATCTTTCTCTTGATTTGGATTCTTCCTTGAGCCAAACTTCCTTTTATTCCCGAAATTCTTGAAACTTGTTGTGAAGGCTTGATCATAGTATTTCTCTTGGGGTTTCTCTTTTGCACTAATCCTTGATTCTTCTTGTGCACAGCAAGTCCAAAGTTCTTTAAATGTAGGATACTCCTTCCTTGTGTTCATGCTTGCAAAAAATGCATCCCATGTCTTGGGAAGACCATTGAGTATTATATTTACCAGTTCCTTCTCTGAAATGAACTCTTCAATAGCTTGTAGTTGATCTCTTAACTGAGATATTCTCACAAAGTATGATGTTATGTTGTCATCATCATTCATTTTCATGTCACGGAGCTCATTCTTCATACTCATTACATGTCCAATGTTTCTGACTGAGAAGAGTTTTTTAGGGCATCATACATCTTCTTAGATGAGTCAAGATGGGAGATGTAGGGTATCAAGTGGTATTTTATAGAGTCCACTATGATACTCATGGCACTGATGCCATTATCTTTAAACTTATCCATAACTGCAACGTTCTAAGGTTCCTTCTCTTTTTCTTCTTCGAACTGTGGTTCCATGATCTTTCCTTTCACGATGTCTAACACTTTATTCTTGGCAAGGATGAGGTCAATCCTTGTCTTCCACACTCTGAAGTTAGAAGCCCCTTCTAACTTGTTTACTAACTTCATAGAGTAAGTCATAACTACTTGAATTGGTCAACCTTTGACTTTGACCAAGAACTTAAACTTGATGTGTTGGTTTGCTAAGAATATGAGGAGGTGCGCTAGGCTAGGATGCACTAGGCTATCCAAAAATTAGGTCAATATCTTCACTTAAGGTGCCTCAACAAGAGGGTTAGGGTTTCATTACTACAACAAAAATTGACTGCAACTGCAACTGTAACTGATCAAATCCTCCCAATATATCTTCCAATGGTTAGACTGTCCGATGATAGTGTGGGCCCATAACCTATTAGAAAGTAATGGATGTGCTCATTTAACCATAGACAATATAACAATATTGTCACCCGGGCATAGACTGAAGTGACCCCCGAGCACCTTAACCTTGACAGAGAATTATTCTGGAAGAAAACCAATAGCCAACCAAGGCTAATTCATAAAGATAACCAAGACTGATCAGAAATTCCAACCATAACCAACAGAAATTCTGAGCCTAAACCAGAAAACTAGATTGTGGCAACTGCCAACAGCTGTCGGCTACAGCTTCTCTCCAGACTTGCGCAATAGCCCAGTTTTTGTAGTGTGCACTTCTTCCTAGCTAAAATTTTGAACTATGTGTACAAAATGAGGTCTGGCTACTTGTATTTATATTGTTTCCTGAGTTTTCTGGGCCGACTTCTCATTCTGGAGACTAAATACTTAATATTAATTATTTCCTTGAGGCGACTTGTCTTCCGGGGTTATGTTCAATGCTTTAGGGTTACTTCTTGCTTCCCAGAATATTCTATTCTCATCAGGGTTACACGTGGAGGTAAATACCTCCCGCAACTACCATAATATCAACACTAGGTTCACTTGTATATGTTTCTTGTGTTGTACATTTTTCTTTGAGGCCTTCTATATATATATACTCCAAACTGGGTTTTCTAGGGTCATGTTTACCAAAAACATGTGTCAATTTCATGCATTCTTAGAAGTGTAGATCAACATTTTAAAATCAAAATATCTAGAGGTAGTGTTATTTGTTTTGCTGTATATTGCATGAGGAGTAAAGAAAACACTTTCAAGGGAACCTCAAAAGGACACTTAAACATCAAAATATTGAGCAAAAAGTTGGTGACTGTTTGTTGTCCTAAAACAGTAGAAAGGGACATCCATAAAGTTGAAACTTAGAGCCAAAATAAGGTCAAAGACAAACCTTACTTGGAAGCCTCATAGGACCTACGAAAATCTACAAGGACCCCGTAATTAATCACTTTGTTATTTGTGCATCCCACCCATAGTTTCAAAACCCTAATTGGTTTTCTCGTCTTCTAAGGGTTACTACAAGCAATTCCAAAAATATACTAAATCTCCCAACACTAAATTTAACCAATTTCCCTTGAATTAATACCACTTTTATCTATACTTTGAATTAATACAACTTTTACCACTATGTACCAACTAACTCACTCTCCCTAGGTGCAAAATAATAAAAAATGTTCTTGTTTTTCTTTCTATACGACAATAGCTATGCTCATTGGTTGAACCTGCAAATAAATTAAGAATCGTCAGAATTATACAAAAAAATATTTTATATACCGAGAATCTTGTTAACACTCATGCATTCAATTTGCATTTTTTAGTAAATCTTGTCACATAAATGATTAGCTAATAAGAACATCAATTTACAAAAAACTACATAACAAAGAGTAAAAATTAAGTATCCAATTGATTATTATCATGATTATTTATGGTTAAGATTTACATCATGGGAAAGAAATACACCCAAAGTATAGCATTTACTCTTTTAATCATTCGTTAATACCTATACAAACTCACAAATATGTTCTTAGCCCCTCAATAAAATCATAGCATTTGCATCCATGTTATAATTATTTCTTGAGCTAGTGATTTAATGTATTTGATGCCATATTTCACTTAGCTTTGCATCAAAATAGCTAGGTTTCTAATTGACATGTTTACAATACATATTTCTATATATACACCACCATGATGTCCAGAATAAAAAATACCAACAGTTACAATGCCTACATTTATATCCTGGAAAAATATAGAATGTGTCCCTCTACATGAAAATTCAAAGAATGTCAAGGTCACGGACTTACTTTCACAATTATGGTAGGAATATGTCTTATATTCTATACATTGTCAAGTAGGTATGAATATGTTGGAAGGAACCCCTTATTCTTAAAATAGTGATTTTCAATACGAGCAAATGTCTATCAACCAAGCCAAAAAAGACTAATATCATGAATAGATGACTCTAAAAGTGAAAATTCTCTATCTTTCTATTCCTACATATATATGCATTGTGCATGAATCGATATATAGGTAAATATGAATTTAAAATACCCAAAATTAGTTAGGGCTTAAAAATATAACAATAAACATGTGATCAAACAAGAATATGTTGAATTTGATAAATGTTCAACAAATTAACTACTAATGTACATTTATCTTGTACATATTCTATGAAGTTTTATGAACATTGTTGTCATCCTTATACACACCTACTAACGTGGAGAAGTCTCCAACCCACTTGGTGTGTCCTTGGAGCCACAAACCTAAGTCTAGACCCACTGTCACCTTGATCTAGATCACTTCCGTCCGGGCTCACTTCTAGGGAAGCCAAGGGGGGTAGACCCTATTAAACTATATGAATTTTGATTAATGATCTAGGATTTAATTGAGTTAATTGTTAAGAAAACCCAACCCAATGACAGGCAGCAAGTGCAAAAGTACAGTTCCTTTAATGAAAAACAAAAACCCTTTATTTGGAAACAACAATTAAACCAGTGCCTAAAGATTAATAAAATGGAGTCAATGAGATATACAACAAAAGTACAATTATACAAGAATGAAAAATATTATGAGATGTCCAAAATGAGAAGTAACTTTACACTTAGACAAATTATGTTCAAATAAATAAAGAATGATGTAAATAAGAAAGTTGTGAAACAAGTATTCACATGAAAAATAAAATCTTGAAAGAGTCACTTGCTTGAAAATTAAATGTTGTGAGAGAGTGTGTAGGTTGATTTTAGCAAGTTTTAAGTCTCTCTTGAATTAGGGGGAAAATAGGTGTGAAAGATACATGCCTGCACTATGTGTCTACCCCTAACTCATATCCCCTTAACCAAAAGGAAGTGTTGGGTCCTCAAGAAGAAGAACAAACAATGTTCTTCCCTAGCTCCACAGGTCAAATATGAAATGCTTGGGCTCTCAAGCAAGGAGGACACATAGTGTCATGAAGTCACCCCCAACTTCAACCCCTAGTAGCCTCCCAAGTCACTCGTTTTGGTAGTAGAAGCAATAATAATTTGGGTGCATAATTAATCTAGCCTCTCAATCCTTTTCCCTTTCTTAGTTACCCAAGATCCACAAAGTGGCAATGGGAGAGAATACGAGGCAAAGGCGGGGCACAAGTTTGATTAATTTGCAGAAATTTAAAAATTAGACTAGCCTTCACGATATTGCATGGATGACAAGGCCAATCTCTTTGCAAGGTGTGGGCAAAATGAAATAAATTAAGTGATTTGAAAATAAAAGAGCAACCTCACAACTATGGCACAAGATGGACAACAAGCGTACCGGTTTTGGCCAAGGTGGGTAAATAAAAGTAATGCAGAAAATTAAATATAAATCTAGCCTTCACGATATTGCATGGATGGCAAAGCCATTCTCTTTGCAAGGTGTCGAAAAAAACACAAAATTATTTACACTTTACAGAAAATTTAAAGTGGAGAGAATGCAAGCCCAAGAGACTCTCTTGGGTTGCTTACAATGTTTAAAAAGTGAAGTAGAGAAGAGGGTTTGGTACCAAGACTCTTGGATGTCTCCTTGAGTGTTTTAGAGCAAAAATATGCAGAAATCATCTTCTAACCTGCAAAAACCTGCAAAAAACAACAAGATTTTCTTGTTGGAAATTGCCTAAATAACTTGGAACAGATTATTTCAGATTATCACAATGATCATAAATAATTAAATAAAATTTTATGAACATAAAAAGAGAGATTAGATTGCATATTTTTATGGAAATAAAGCTAAAAATAATAGATATGTGGATGAAAATAAAAACAAAAATTATAAAATCTTTAGATGGCTGAAAAAGATAGATTTCCAGATCTGAAATCCACTCCTCCAAGCCTTTAGTAACTTGAAAATTTTTGTAAACCCTTTCTACAAAATACAAAGAAGGTGAGTGTGATCTAACAACTTGAAAAATACTTTCCAAATCAATTAGAAACGGTTCAAAAAGACTAATAGTAAGACTAATACTAATCTATCTAAAGCAAAATACTTTGCTTGAGTCTCCAAGTAGAAATGCAAGCAAGGAAATACAAAAGAAATGAATTGCAGCAATATTACCTCATAAACAACAAAGAATGCATCCAATAATACTCCAAGAGACACAAGAAATCCTCCAAATCTTCTATTTTATTTATTATTAAAATATTTGCCCAATGGCACCAAGAGTCATGAGAGAAAATGGAATAGAATGATAAAGAGATGGGAGAGAGATGGTAGAGATTTTGGCATAGTAGGGTTGTTGTGAGAATAAATGTTCAAATGAGGAGGGGGAAGATTTATTTTATATGAGGGAGATATGATAAATCCTTCTTGGATGAATGAAAAGACACTTGGATGAATTACAAGTGTCATTCATCCAAGAGAGATAGACAAAGTCAAGGCAGAGACACTTTTAGGGTTTTGGTAGTGAGTTAGGGTTTGAGGGGTGAGATGTGAAGGGGGAAAACACCTTTTGACTTATCAAACATGAGGTTAGGCTATAGGAAGGGAGAGATTAGGGTTTTGGAACTTTTTTCACTTTAATTTTTTACTTTCCCTAAGTTCATGAGGAAGGGGGGTGCACTTTTCACTAGGGAGACATCACTTTTGGTTGTTGGCTAAGCATGGGGGGGTCTTATAAGTGGATTTTAAATTTTCAAACTTAGGATATACATTAGAAATTATTTCCCCACTCTCTCTCATGACTTTAGAAATCTTTACAAAATTTGGTTATTTTACCTTAGCCAATTAAATGTTGACTTTTGACTGACTTGGACTCCCCATGGACAGTGACCTAGAAAAACTTGTCCAATTGAGATGAAACTTGGTCCAAAGGTGTAGAGGTTCATATTCCATTTGATTTGAGTACCCACACCCATATAAAAAATCCACAAGGACCCAAGGTGGAATGCTAGGCCTCAACCACCCTTTTTGGCCTATCTTGGGTGTGTTATGGATGAGCATTGATTTATTATGAGTATGGCACGATTCTCCTAGTGAAGGGTGCATTGCAGAAATAGATCATGTTCATATGAGGGATATACATGTCTCTAATCAACAAGAAACTCTTCCTAACGTTTCTAGTGGCCCGATCTACATTCTGGGAGATTTTGGAGTGATTTGGAGCACAGGAAGAGGAGGGCCGAAATCTAGGGTATCTACAGCCACCAGGGTAGTGCAAAAATCAACCAGCTTGAGAGATTTCCACTATAGAGGAAAATGATATCATATTTTCATTCATTTATTGCAGATATTTTGCATTTGGAGGCTTGTATCTTCTCCTTTTGGACTTAATTGAGGCTTATTGTCATTTTTATACTAGATCTCAACTATATTGTACAAGATCTGTAGATCTATTGTATTAGGATCTTCTACTATTATGAATATTATCATATCTGAAGTATTTGTGTTATTTACTTGAGTTTATTTAATTGTATTTGTTGTGTATATGTTGTTGGCTGCAATATTATCATTTACTTGTTGCAAACACACAAAGAACCACCATTATAAACCTCAATGCAACTTAAAAGACTAAAATCAACAAAGTGTTTGAAAAAATACCACAACCAGAAAAATCATAAAACTCAATAAAAACTCAATGTTCCAATCAGATCTAGTTGGGAACATTACAGTGGTATCAGAGTGAATATTCCTCCCTACATTAGGGGTCTTCCATAAGGAGAGATGGATTTTTTGGACTTTTCTAGAGAGATTGTATACTATGAAAGGGAATAATACGCCCTTAGTGAGAGATTTAGGGCTCAAGTAACATTCCAACAGTTTGTATCCATAACAAATACTAGGTGGAGAAAACCTGAGGTTACTCATTGGGTCGACATAGCAGAGGAAAACAGAGCTAGAGCAGCTAGGTGGAAGGAAGAGCATATTAATCTTACACCCACTAGGAGAAAGGACTTTGTTATAGTTGCAAAGAGCCTTGGGAACTAGACCACATATGCAGGGGTATAAGGAAGGTGCACATTGTTGAGGTGCACTATGATAGTGAGGATGAGGAGATGCATGAGGATGCAATAGTAGATGCCTATTTCGAGCAGTCTAATAATTCTAGTGACTCTTGTGCATCTGAGGGACAATTGGATGGAAAGGATGATAGCACATGTTCTTTATCTTCCACATCAGACAGTTTTGAGGATTCAACACTTCAACACAGTGGTGACATGTGTGAGGATTCATATGTGTTAGCACTCAGACATGATGATATTAGGAGGTTGTATGACCTACCCTTGGATGTAGACATGACTTCCAAGAAATCATGCATGGAGGATGATGATATTTCTATGATGGCAGTGACACATTTTCCATATTCTCAGACACCTATGATAGCCATGACACATGAGGATATCAATGGAATTTATGATAATGTGGAGGAGCCTTGTATGAGGATTGTACACCAGGGACATATGGATCTACATACCTAGGAGGAGAAACCATTGAAATTACACATACCTATCAGTATGAGGAGAGTGAATCACCTCTCTTGGAGATTCCATTGTTTGATCAGGTTGTGGAGACTGACAGTTTGATGGGATACTCACTTTCAAGACCGGCCCACAGTGATGAGGATGCACTCCTTATTGGTCGAGATGACCAAATATCATGTCTAGACACATTTGTATGGGATCCAGGTCCATATGACGTTAGCAAAGTGAGGGCACAGGAGGATACAATTTCCCATACAAGATACAATGTGATTCAAATAGAGGTAGTAGTTGGTGATGGAGTGCAGTGGCATACAGGAGGACTCAGTAGAACAGTGGAAAGGGGGCATTTCAGTGCCTTATCTTTTGAGGAGTGTGTTGTTCGAGATTCCATTGTTGACATTAGCAGTGGGAGGCATGAGGTATCACCTCAACAATATTGTGACTAGTAGTCACGACACTTGGCAATTCAATTGAGAGTTTGTGAGGACATGATCATGGAAGCCACTAGATGCACTGATGACACACATGCATTGGCGATAGATTATTGTTGGAGGGTATCAATGGCACATGATAATTTAGATGGGGGATTTGCCATGGATGAATTTCGTACTCTTAGGGAGAGAGTGACTATGATGAGGGCCGACTACCATTGGTTTTTGATGGACAAAGATTACCTATTGGAGGTTGGCAAGATGTATCACAGGGCCCTGAGAGAGAAAGAGTTGGAGGTGGATCGACTCACTCATGAGTTGGTGAGCACACAAAGATTCTTGGAAGGCACACATACAACCCTTTAGGAATCAAAGTCCATATCTAAGGATCTCCTTGAGGATATTAGACAAAGATCCACTACATCTATCTCAGTAGAGAGTCATATATATCCTTCAACCACATTGCTAGAGGATGTAGGTGGTTTAGCAATGGAGCACCAGTTGATGGACGAGAACGAGGAGTTCCAAGGATCACTGATGAGTATGTAGAGATGTGATCCAGAGACATAGGAGGATGTCCATGGGTCACAAGGACATCCCTTCATGATGGGTTATGAGATAGTTGGGCACACACATACACATACACATGGGAATTCCAAGGCCAAGGGCAGTTATGAGGACACTTCCATTTTTGTTCCAGGATTGGATGACCTTCATGTAGAGGTTTAACTAGTAGTACATCCATGATCCATTACGTTGCAGGTGTATATAGGAGATAACATGGGTATGTAGGGGCATATAGTGATGAGTGGTAGTTTGCAGAGACATACAGAGGTGGACGCATTGGATTGCAGGGAGGAAATATACTTAGTGGAGCATGGAGATTCCTCTCCCTTGCAGCAGTATATAGATATGGGAGATCACCTTCACAGTAGCAGTGATTGATTGAGTGTTGATGGATGGAGAGTGATTGACCAGTAGTTTGTGGAGATCCTTACTATTGTACCTGACGGTTGGAGTTCAATACTGATAACATGTGATTATTTTCCATGGGTATCAGTGGATGAGCATTTGGTCAAGTCCTTGGGGTTTACCAAAGCATATGACACTTTCTAGTCCTATAGCTAGTTGCAGATATTTTTGTTATCCTTTCCCGATACATTCATCATTGAAAACAACACAAGGGGGGATAGACAGTGGAAGGGGACATGGAGAGTTGGTAGGCTGATACCACCTGAAAGGAGTGTCTTTGATGCACACAACAGGATAGGGGTGAATTATCAAAGACATACAGTTGAGGCCTTGGGTGTGATGGAGAGTATCTTAGGCCATGGGACAAAGGATATATCAGAGGTTGATACAGATCCAGGTTCTCATTGGGATGAGGATGGAGGGATTCTAACAGTTATCAGCATGGATCATCAGCAGTTAGTGGGGATAGAAAGTGATGAATTTCCCAATTTTCCATGGGATCCGGGAGTCCATTTGGTCAAAAGTTTGCTTCATCTTATGAGGGTCTAGGTTGTGCAAGTGAGTAGCATACTTCACTCTTGGATTACTTGGATATATCTTGTTGGGATCTATTCTATGAGGTGAGACATGACCTCCCTATTGATACTCATGATTGAGGGGGTCGATGGATGGGAAAATTTTGGTTCCACAGGGATACCTTTACTGGTTCAAATTTTTTATAGCAGGCCCAATCATCATAGGTTTGGCATGAAGGTCTAGGAGTGGGGGATATAGTACGTATACTTTGAATAGACAATTATGATCAGAGTAGTGCATAATCAACATTATGATCCATGGCAGAGACTAGCATGGGACCCTAAGATTGTAGGGTTGGGCATTTCATTGACTGATAGAGGAGAGTGGAACTTTGCAAGGGAAAGTCACTTTGAGTTTCCATTGAGATTTAGTATTGAGGGAAGCACGTCACTTGTTGGTGAGTCATTGAGGTTTTGTAGTACTTCACTATGGCAGCAACATGTTTAGTTGGTGGAGGTCGTGTTGGGTTTGGTATGGTCTTGGAGTCAGAACCTTGTGGGGTTGAGGCTGAGTGTTATTTGTTGGAGATTCATGATGTTGATATGTCACAGGACTACACTCCATAGGGAATTGCAATTCACATCTTGATATGGGATCCAGGGATTGGAGTGCTTTGTAGTTTAGTGTTCGATGGTGTTGATATTCGAGTAGGGTGGTCGCTTGAGGAGTTGATAGAGGACCTATTTCACATGATCATACTACTCATCATGACCGTTTGGATTTCATGTGTGGTGAGCACTAGGAGGGGCCACATCTTGAGGGCATTCTTCTTTGGATTACATAGGTGGATATGGGACCTCGATACCATATGTAGAGGGATTCAGTTATTGCTTGAGGACAAGAAAAGGGGATTCTACTTTGGATCACACAAGTGGATATGGGACCTCGGTACCATAGGTAGAGGGATTCAGTTATTCCTTGAGGACAAGAAATATTCTAGTAGGGAGGACTGTAATGTCCCCACTTTTGGACATCATTATATTACAAAGTGTTATGCTGACCAAAGTAGCCATATGGGTGTGATAGTGAGTATAGGAGCTATTGAGGGGTTTTATTGGGCCCAACTTGCATCATTCATCATATTTCATCATCAGGATCCATTTTGCACAACTTGGCTTTGGTTTCGTGGCATTCTGACGATTTCCGTAATTTTGAGTTATTATGGGTTATATTTTAATTAAATTCACTAAGAAGACCATATTGGGAATAATACTTGGAGTATCTTAGTTTAATATCTCATCGGAATCGGGAGAAATAGCACTACATTATAAGATTATGAGAAGTGACTTTCAGTGGCTGGAGAATCCATAAGGATTAATTAATTAAAAAAAGTGATTTAATTAAGGAATAATAAAATAAAGTAAAAGTCACTTGGAGAGAAAAGGTGAACAGGGAGGACAAAAGAGAGATAGGGACCTGTATTCTCTCATTATGTTGTTTATCAGTTTGATGTCTTCCTTCTTGCTAGAGCACCCATGCACTTGGGGGTTTTGAGGGTTTTGACTGAACAAACCCTAGAGATCATCTCAGTGGTGAAAGTTACCACCCAACCTAGTCCAATCTTGGTCACGGAGGTGAAATATCCCTCCCTCACCATTCTACATCAATTCTATCCCAGTCACAGGTGGATTCCACAATAGTTACATCTTCAGAAGAGAAGTGGTGTGCATCATTGAGGGTTTCCAGCAGGGTGTGCACTAGAGGAACTAGATCCATTCGATTTGGCCAAGGAGAAGGAGATTTAGAGAGTTTTTCTATTGATATAGCTAGGTAAAGTGCCATAAATCCCTTCTTTTCCTATCTTGGGTGTGTTATGGCTGAGCATTGATTTATTATGAGTATGGTGTGATTCTCGTAGTGAAGGACACATTGTATAAAGAGAGCATGTTCATATGAGGGATCTAGACATCTTCGATCAGCAAGAAACTCATCCTAGAGGATTATAGTGGCTCGATATACATTTCTAGATATTTTGGAGTGATTTGGAGCACAAGAAGAGGAGGGTTGAAATCTAGGGTATCTACAACCACCAAGGTAGTGCGCAATTCAGCCAGCTTGGGGAATTTCCACTACAGAGGAAAAGGATCTCATATTTTCGTTCATCTCTTGCAACTATTTGGCCTTTGGAGGCTTGTATCTTCTCCTCTGGGACTTACTTGAGGGTTATTGTCATTTTGATACTAGATCTCAGCTATATTGTACCAGATCTGTAGATCTATTATATTAGGATATGCTACTATTGTGAATTGTTATCCCCTATCCTAGGTATAACTAAGGAGATCATGTATCGAGCCCCACAAGTCCTAGACATGGAGTGTCGAGATCCGGATTACTTGAGAATGGCCCCGGAGGGCCCCTCTTTTCTTCACTACAACCCATCTATCAGGAGTAGCAGTATCCATCCCACCAGCCTGGTCCTGAAGTAGTAGTAAGTCTTGCTCCATGAGGTAACGAGTCCAGGTATCATGGTGATCTGGATTTAGGAGAGGAACAAACCGATTAATAGATTGAATAAAATAAACACATAGATATGGAGAATAACACAAATATTAAGTGAACAATATCTTATATTAAATAATGAAATAGGCTGAAACTGTAAAATTGCAGAACGGAAACTTGCTTGAATGGTGGTAGCTATCTCTGAGAAGAGATGTGGTTGTTATGCACATCCGTATGAGTAGAATGGATTACAATTAGGATCCATAGGCCTTTTTGATATTACTCATGAATGCAAAAACCCTAGAAATCCAAAAACCTAACCCTATAAGGTGAAACATCAAAAGTCATGTGGGCCCTATAGGTAAATTGGTGTAATTTAGTACCTCAACTTCCTAGGGTCATAACGTTTGCATACGATCTTCGTTTTAGGCACGTAATAGCCTGTTGGAAATTTATTTCAGAGAGCTACACATTCCTCCATAAAACTATGACTCCGTTTAAATTTTGACTGTGGAGAGCCAAAAAAAAATGTTTAGGGTCCCAAAACAGCCCCATAAGTACAACAAGATGTCCTGACATGAAAACATACAAAAAAATCCAGTTGGATTAGGAGAGAGGCCACATGTATCCACCTGAAGGATGTGTGGGGCTTCTGACATCCACAGAAGTGTAGAACCCACAATTACAAATAATTACAAAAGAACATGATGAAAAAAAACAGACACAAGGAGCCAGTTGGAATAGGTGGGTGGCCACCAATATCCACCTAGATCAATCCTCCCCCCTTAGAAAGCAATGGTATCCATTGCATTGAGTTCCCCCATTAGGTAAGGAAACTTCTACTGGATTTGGCCCCGGGTGAGCCACTTGCCTTGGTGTAGGAGTTGCCCTGCCTTGACAACCCGATAAAGCTGGATCTGTTGTTGGCGAGTGTCATTGACTTGTCTATCCACGATTTGATCAGTGGATGATTGTTCCATGCAGTTAGAGTTGAGATATATTGGTGTCAGTTGTTTTTCAATCTCAGAAGTGTCCAATAATGGCGGAAAATATGGCCGAAGGAGGTCCACATTGAATATTGGATGCAAACCAAGGAAGGGTGGAGTGTTGAGCTCAAAATCATTGCTACCCAAAGTCTTGGTCATAGTGTAAGGCCCATAACAAAGTGGGCGAAGCTTCCGATGGGGCTCGGTGAGACGCTCCTTCTGCAGATGTAGCCAGACCTTTTCACCAACCTAAAACTGGTGTGGTACCCTGTGTTTATCATGGCATTGCTTGTACTTAGCATTGGATTTCTACAAAATATCTTAGAGCTATTGGCAGATAAGCTGAATCCGCTCAATGAATCTGGTGGCTTTGTTGATCGTAGACTGATCAAGGGAAGAGTCTATCTGTACAATGGCAAGAGGGAGTGAAACTTCAATGGGTTCCAAGGGTTGGAATCCCATACCCACCTGAAATGGGATATGGCCGCTGGAACTATGGAGAGCCATGTTGTAACTGCATTGGACATAGGGGATACTCTTGTCCCATGTACGTGGATGCTTAGAATTGCACATGCGCAGGATGTGCACAATCATCTGATTGAATACCTTTGTTTGGCCATCGGTTTGGGGGTGGAAAGTAGTGGATTTTTTGAGCTTGGTGTCCAACAGAGACTAGAGACTCGACCAAAAGGTGTTGAGGAACTTGTTGTCTCGGTTGGAGATGATGGTCTGTGGTATCCCAAAGTGGACCCACACTCGTTTGAAGAAGATATTGGCTGTATATGTCATTGTGACATTCTTCTTACAATCTATGAGGATGGCCATATTGGAAAACCGATCAACGACCACAAACACGTAGTCATTTCCTTTCTTGGTGGACAACAAGCCAGACATGTAATCCATTGAGATAGATTCCCAAGGATTCTCGAGAATCGAAAAAGGGGTATATAAGCCTTGCTTCTTGATGGTTGGCTTGGAAATGGCACAGGAAATGCAAGATATGATATACTTGACGACGTCCTGTCGAAGTTTTGGCCAATAAAAATGTTTCTGAAGAATGGCCATAGTGTTCTCTATGCCAAAATGTCCTTCCACCTGACTATAGTGGGATTCCCAAATTAGTTTTGCGCACTCGCTTGTAGGAACATAGAGATGGCCCAGGTGGCATAAGATTTCTTCATGAATGTGAAAATTAGTGACATTTGCGCCTGTACCCAAGAGTTGATATGTGGTGGCGAAGTCTGAATCTTGCTGATAAAGTTGGGGCCACTCAGAGGCTTCATGTCCATAGGAATGGAGCACAATGGTGAGTGTATCCATAAGGGACCGACTGAGGTAGTCAGTGACACGATTGGAGATACCTGTCTTATACTTGATGTTGAGATGAAAATGTTGCAGGTAGGTGGACCACTTCTGATGGCGGTCATTCTGAAATTTTCCCTGTGCCTTTATGAACTGTAGAGGCTTGTGATCAATGTTTATGATCGTCTCTTTCCTCATAATGTAATGTTTCCATTGACGATAGGATTTTACAATGGAATACATTTCCTTGTCATAGGTGGGGTATTTCAAAATAGTATCGGAGAGTGTCTCACTATGGTATGTCACCAGATGCCCATGTTGAGTGAGAACTGCACCCAAAGCATTGTCAGATGCATTAGTCTCAATCTTGAATGGTTGCTACAGATCGGGCAAGGAGAGTATTAGAGATCATCACAAGTGATGCTTCAGATCATCGAATTCTTGTTGTTTCTCCTTCCCCCACACGAACGTGGCCCTACCACCATCCTTGGTCACCTAGCTGAGGGCCCATGAAATATGGGAGAATCCCAACATGAACCGTCGGTAGAAGTTGGCTAGCCCCAAAAAGCTTCGAAGCTCGGTCAGCGTGGTCGGGGTTGGCCAGTCACAGATGACTTGGATCTTAGTTGGATCAACATTTACCCCATGCTCATCAAAAATGTATCCCAAGTATTGGACCCTATTCATGCCAAAAGAGGGATTTTCCAAGTTGGCATACAAATTGTGTTGCCATAGAGTGCTCAAAACTTGTTGAATATGTCACATGTGATATTCCCACGTTCAGATGAAGATGAGGAAGTCATCCAAATATACCACCACAAAGGATTGGTGAAGGGTCTCAATACATCATCCATCAACCTCATGAAAGTAGTTGGTGCATTTAGTAAGACAAAGGGCATGACTAGTCATTCGTAGAGACCTTCCTTAGACTTGAAGGTTGTCTTTCATACATCTGTTGGTTTGATGGGAACTTGGTGGTAGCTAGACTTTAGGTCAATCTTGCTAAATAACATTTCCCCCTTGAGTTGGTCAAGAAGGTCATCAATCCTGGGAATGGGGTAGTGGTTCATGACTGTGATTTTGTTTAAGGCTCTATAATCAATGCAGAGTTGCCAAGTCCCATCCTTCTTCTGCACCAGTACAATCTGGTTTTCGCAAGGGGAGGAGTTGGGTCTGATGTTCCCCTTTTGAAGAAGCTTTTGGATATGACACTTTATTTCATCATTCTCCATCAGTGAGTGTCGATCGACTTGTCCATTAGGTAGAGGTGCATCGGGGGTCAGATCAATTGGATGCTTGACTTGGAAATGTGTCAGTACCCCTGTAAGTGAGGAGAAGATGTCTCTGTATTCTTCGATAATCTTGTCCACTTTCTTTTGCTGTGAAGAGAGGTGTTGTGTAGAGGCCATAGATGTGGTGGCGACCTTTTTCTTACTATGATAATGGATCATAAATAAGAATAACTTCCTAGTCTGTGAAATGACCTTACTGCATTGCTTAGTAGAGATTAAGGAAATAGCAGTAGGCGGTGCTACCTCTGGGATCTTGTACATTTGTCTACCTAAAGTAATAATAACACTATGGGGTCTAGACTCATACACAACATGATGCTTCCACAAATATGGTTGTATGAAAAGAACATCACAAAATTCAAGGGGAGAAATATCACACAATACCTCATCTTTGAAAGGCTTGATGTCGTAGGGCAGATGACACTGTTGGTTGACACGAAGATCTCTTCCTTGGAGAATCCAACCGATGGTGTAGGGTTGTGGGTGCGGCGTCATTGGCAGGTCCAGCCGCTTGACGATCTTTGTTGAAATTAGGTTCTTCTGACTACCGATGTCGACAATGAAATGAATCGGAGCCCCCTTGACCCACATCTACGAGTGAAAGAGGCGTTCCCATTCCCCTGGTTCTTCTGGTTTGCTTGGTCGGACTTTGGTGGTAGAGATAGTGGCACTGTGTTCAGCATCGATAATCTGCTTCCCTCCTTTAGGATTTGACTCGGAATCAGAATCGACCTCTGACTTGGAATCCTTCAGCTCGACCACGAGGGACTGCTTGGAGAGACATTCTTCAGTGTTGTGCCAAGGAATTTTATGGTACTCACACCAATTTTTTGTGTCCATCTTCGTCTTCTCATTTCCCTTCTTGTGTTGCTACTTGGACTAGTTTTCCTGAGGGTGGAAATCTCAACTTGGTCCCTTGTTGTGTGAGTTGGGGATGAATTTGCCCTGCTTCGGCTGTGAGGGGTTTGTAGATCCAAACTCTTGGCGTTTCTTCTTAAATTTTTTCTCGATCTTGACAAGTTATCTATAAGTTGTGCCCAAAGAGGCGATGTCTAGTAACTCCATTTATGTCTAAATGTATCTATGCAAAAAAATATGGTATTTGAGCACTAGATGACACTCAGAGTATTTGATACCCAATTTGGTGCATAGGGTATGGAAAATTTGGTGAAATCTGGTACAGTCTTGTCCCTTTCTTGATGTAGGGTGGTCCATCTAGTGTACTGGTCCTCATAGCTTCCAATATGGTAGTACTGTTTTTTAATGGCATCACGGAAGGAATGCCATGTAGGGGCTACCACAAATATTGTAGATTACTCCACGGCCCTTTTCTCAGAGTAAGTATCCCACCAGTATTTAACATCGGGAATGGCCTTGAGGAGTGCAAAAGTGATCTTTTACCTATTGAAACAATTATGGACCGAAAAATATCCTTCAAGTAGATTCAACCATTTATCTACAACATTTGCATCTATCAGTCCTTCAAATAATGGAATATCAAAATTTAACTATACCTTGAAGGGGGTTTCATGGATGCTTGATGAATAAGCTTCTACTATGGGAAATCATCGAAGGATCTGCATGAAGTTTTCCATCATTTCGTTCCTTTGTCATGTGAGGGCTTCCTCGAGTAACATTTTAATAGGATCTCCTGCTCCATCATCTTTCTTTTCATCTCCCATGGTTTGTTTTCAGTCTCAACGTGACCGATATGGTAATGGCTCGATTGGTTCGAGTCCCAACTTCTTGTACCCAGATCTTGTCAGGGACATGCACAAAGAAAAATAAATGAAGAGAAGACCACTCTAATACCACTGATCTGGATTTAGGAGCGAAATGAACTGATTAACAAACTGAATACAATAAATGATGCATCCCCCCTCCCCTCCTGGGGGTTTTGCGACCTCCCGGTCTAGGATCTTTGAATATTTTGAGTCACATTTACTTTTCAAGCTCCTGCTTGAACCCAAATCAAATTATATAGGCCCCCTTTCTCATAAGGCACGGGTCCTGTGGAACCCGCGGGCCCTTTCTCAAGTGCTCTTGGCACTTTTAATTCTCGAGTGCTAGCTCCTTCTACTAGACCCCTTCCTACATGTGACTTCGGGCTATGACCTCACGTAAACATGAGATTGCGGAACGACCAAACATGGTTTGAGACCACACCTCTTTTCTCCCCGCAATTCACCTCTAGCTGCCACGTACCCCTTTTCCAATACCATGGTTTCAATTGCAGCCCGCTCTCAGATTTTTAACATCTGAGCACTTTCTGGCCCCACAATCAAGCATGACCATTGATCTTTCGATATCGGGTGATGCCTCTTGATCAATTGCTATAATATGTCCTCTATCTACCTTCCTCGTGCACTCCCATATCTCCTCGATCTATCAACATGTGCCCTCTTTCCAATCAACAGCTATGATTGATTTCTCCTTTCAGGCTTCGGGATTTCCAACTCTCAACTCTTTCTCCCTCCATTGTGGCTATCTTTCGAATGGATGATCTGCTGACACCTATCCCTAGAAAACAGATGGCTTATATCTGCCTCCTTTCCTTCCTTCTCTCTAGATCATGAATTCTCATATATTTATGATCTATCAACGCATGTCCCTTTCAAATCAACGGTCATGATTTTCTTTACAATTCGGTTTTCAGAGTTTTCAACTCTCAAACCTTACTTTCTCCGCAATGCTTTTATCCAAAGCTCATGATCTATTGAGGCATGTCTCCCACAGATCGACAGTTGTGATTCACTTCAAGTCTTCACCCAAATTCTGTGGATTTCTGTTGTGTTTCCTTCTGAATCGGACGGCTATGATTCGCTTCGGATATTCGAGGTTTGGAAATCTCAATTCTCAACTTCTCCACTCTTTGTTTCTCCTGAAGTGTTTTACCTAGAACTCATGATCCATCAATGCGTGTCCTTCTTCATCTGACGGTCCAGATTTCCTTCGACTCTTCGGGCTTTGGGAGTTTCAAACTCCTACGCATTCATTCCTCGCGGATTTATTTCACCCAAAATACACGATCTCTTGACACATGTCTCCCCCTTGATTTGACGGCCTCTATCCGCTTCGGCTCTTCGAGCTTCAAGATTTTCAACTCCTGCGCACTCATTCCTCCCGGAGTGCTTTCACCCAAAGTTTCAGATCTTCTGCCACATGTCCCTCTAGGCGATGGACAGTCCCTGTCTACTTCAGAACTTTGGGACTTTAGCAAGTCTTTTCTCTTGTGCACACAAAGGATTAAGGCCTGTGCACTTTACCTTGATCGGACGACTGTCGATCCTTTGCACTTAGATCTGATGGTTGGGATCTATTTCTTCCTCGGGAATTCCTCCTTCATACTGGACCCTGATCTTACGGTCCAGGTCCCTTCCTGCGGCCGATCTGATAGTTTTTGTCACTCTTCCTCATGAGTTTCTTCATTCTCCCAAGGTTGGTAAAATTTGTAAGTGTTTAAAGTTTTTGGCCTCTGAACCTCTTGCTACGAGCCTGAATTCTTGGGTCTCGACTTGTGCTTCTCCTTCTGAGCTTTGGGACTTGGAATAAGTCTGTCTCATGTGAACTCCTTGCATTATCTCTTACGATATTTTTTATTTATTAAGTATCCTAAGGGTCTCGACCCTTCTTCTCCCTTCAAAGGGTTCTGGTGCCATCCTAGCAACCTCTCACTCAAATCACTCCTTGCTAAGCATTTTCTACAAAGTGTTCAGTAAATCTGTGAGTATCTTCCCCTAATACGCTTCTCCTTGAACTCAGAGAGTTCTCCTTGTTCACACTTGCAACTGCTCGATGCCCACCTGGAAGAGCTCTATAGATTTCTCAGTGACTTTGTCTATCTGTGCTTCCTTTGCACAGTTCCTCCTCCAAGGTATTTAGTAACCTTGAGGTTCCTCTTGAGTTTTGTGATTTCTCTGGTATGACCTCCTAGCACATTCTTTTCTGACTCAACAGAGTTTAGATGCACAATCCTTGTGCTAGGTACAAAACCTCCAATGTTCTGTTGTGCACTCCTTGCACAACCTAAATAATCCAAAACGATATTTTGAACTCAAACAAAGATATAGGTGTTGATATTATGGTAGTTGCGGGAGGTATTTACCTCCACGTGTAAACCTAACAAGGATAGAATACTCTGGGAAGCAAGAAGAAACCCTAATGAGTTGGCTAATAACCCTAGAAGACTTGTCATCTCAAGAAGATAATTTATATTAGGTTATTAGCCTCCAAGAGAAGAAGTCAGCCAGAAATAATAATATATAATGAACAGACAGATACCCAGAATGAGAATTCGGCCCAGGTAGTCAGCCAGAATTAGTATAAATATAGGAGGCCAGTTCTCATTCTGGCATGTAGTCTTAGAATTGCAGAGCAACACTTGTGCGCACTGCAGTTGCCCAGTTTCTGCACAGGTTTGGAGGAGAGTTGTCATTGCAGCTGTTGCAGCTAGCAGTTACGCTTGGACTATCTCTTGGCTAGGGTTTGGACTATCTGATCAGCTCTTGTTGATGCGCTATCCTTGGAGAAAGGTGCACTACCCTTTGATTGGCTATCTAGCCTAGGGTTTGCTTCCAGAGTGATTCTCTGTCAAGGTTAAGGTGCTCGGAGGGTGGCTTTGGCCTATGGTTGGGTGACAAGGTTATTGTCAATGGTAAAATGAGCACATCCACTTATATTCTAACAGGTTATGGGCCCAAACCTCCTTCATTCAGTCTAACCATTGGAAGGAAACATAGCTGTAAGGATATTAAGATCATTGAAGAACCGCCACTAGGGTTTCTAGCAGGAGCAGTTAGCATAGCACTGTCTCTAGGGTTACTAGCAGTTGCAGAAACCCTAATCCTCTCGTTGAGGCACCTTAAGTGAATGGATTGACCTAATTTCCAGATAGATCAGTGCACCCTAGCCTAGTGCATCTCCTAGTACTCTTAGCAAGCCAAGACATCAAGTTTGATTTTTTGGTCAGAACTAGGGTTGACCAAGTCAAAGCAGCCATGACTTACTCTATGAAGTCAAAAAACAAGTTAGATGGAGCTTCTAACTTCAGAGCGTGGAAGAAAAGGATTGACCTCATCCTTACCAAGAATAAAGTGTTGGATATCGTGAAAGGAAAGATCACGGAACCAGAGTTTGAAGAAGGAAAAGAAAAGGAACCACAGAACATTGTAGTTATGGAGAAATTCAAAGACGGTGACATCAATGCCATGAGTATCATAGTGGAATCCATGAAAGACCACTTGATACCCTACATCTCCCAACTTGACTCATCAAATAAGATGTACGATGCCCTAAAAAACCTCTTCTCAGTCAGAAACATTGGACAAATAATGAGTCTGAAGAATGAGCTCCGTGACATGAAGATGAATGATGATGACAGCATAACATCATACTTTGTGAGAATATCTCAGTTAAGAGATCAACTACAAGAAATTGAATAAATCGTTTCAGAGAAGGAATTGGTAAACATAGTACTCAATGGTCTTCCCAAGACGTGGGATGCATTTGCCGCAAGCATGAACATAAGGAAGGAGTATCCAACATTTGAAGAACTTTGGACTTGTTGTGCTCAAGAAGAATCAAGGATCAGTGCAAAAGAGAAACCCCAAAATAAGTACGATGATCAAGCCTTCACAACAAGATTCAATAATTTCAGGAACAAAAGGAAGTTTGGTTCAAGGAGGAAACCAAATCAAGAGAAAGATATTTTAGAAGTACAATGCTTCAACTGTCGAAAGTATGGCCAATACAAGAATCATTGTCCCGAGCTAAAGAAAAGGAAGGAGAAACACGAAGCATCAGTTGCCAAAGAAAAGGAACCTACAAAGAAGACTAAGCAGGATGAAAGAGACTTCTTCTTCTAAAGGTAACAATACTCTTCTTATTCCTTGTACATATCTTGTTTGCATCATCTCTATACATATCTTGTATATCTATCTCTTGGAAGATAATGTGTTCCAAGAAGAACTATACCAATGGAAGAACAACAAGATAAGGATTGATATCATTGGATAATATATGAAAGAATGAAATACATCAATCAAATCATGTGGAAACTATTGAAAGATAAGTCGAATAAATCATGAAGAGACTTAGAAGAAGCAAAGACAGAAAGAAGTCAGCAATCAAGAGGAAATTGGAGAAAGAATTATGACATTTTGTAGAAGACAACAAGATGGAAGCGTGGACTCTGTTAGACAGAGAGAGCCAATTATATATTATAGAAGACAATAAGGATGCAGACATAAGTGTGGAATCTGTTAGACAGAGGGAGCCGATTATATGCACTCATACATGAACCAAGTATTAGGAGGGAACTAATCCTATGATCCATTGAAGATGATGAAGTATATATCCATGGTAGTAACCATGAAATATAGTATGTGCTCAGTTCAACCTCAGAATAAGTATTCTTCAAAAAGAAGCCTTAAAGTATCCCTGGTTGTCCATCCAGATCTGTGATCCTATGATGAAATAAAGAAGTGGAATCTATAGGGCATGGAATCTATAAGAAACTCCATTGACCCTATTATCCCCAGTTTTCAGGGATAACTAGGAGATCATGTCTCGGGGCCCACAGGTCCTAGACATGGAGTACCGAGAGCAGGATTGACCTGAGCATGGCCCTAGAGGGCCCACCTTTTCTTCTTCCATCATCTTCATCTCGTCAGCAACAACATCCATCACCATCGGCTTGGTCCTGTATCAAAGGAGGTTCTTGCTCCATGAGATAATTAGTCCAGGTATCATGGTATGTGTCACCTTTGATCATTAAAACCTTTGAATATATGCATCTAATTCCTTTTATTTATAACTACTGCTTGGATCTTACACTTGCCCACTTTACCATGTTTGGGGGGATTAACAGGGTGCCCTAGCAAGCCTATGTCTGTAGGTTTTGGTTTGCCACTAGGGGATTTCTGAAAATCCATCGTCCTCTCCCATCATAGTACCACTTTTAACTCTTATTTCCCACTCACTTATCCCATTCCCCTTGTCGAGGCATTGGGTTGACCTATTTACAGGACTACACCTCACCTCATGGGAAGAAGGGGCTAAATTCCCAAAAGGTAAAAGCAAGTTGGTAAAAGATAAAAACCCAAGAATAAAACCTCAAGATGCTTCACCTAGGGATCCTCGAGAAAGCAGTAAAAGGATTCTCAAAAAGAAACAAGAAGGACCCGAAAAAGTAATAAAACAAGATCTAACCAGAGGATAGGGGGTCTCATCACGAGCCAACCTATTAGGTCATAATTACCTGGCAGTATGACATTGTCACTAGCTGGTTACCATGCCAGGGATGTGACTCTTGGTTGCATGGCCAAGGGAAAGGGGGTCTCATCATGAGCCAACCTTCTCATTTCTGCGAAAGTACTTGTGGGGAACACTGTTATCTCTGGTCACCACACCAAGGTAGTGTCACCTGATTATCTCTTGAATGAAAATCAAATAAAAGAATAAAAAGAGTAAAGGCAAAGAATAGGCTTGGAAAAAATGCATCCATGACAGGTACAAATAGCCTTCTACAAACGCACCCACGGGTAACACCTTTTTCATCCTTGGCCCTCATTGCACCCACATGCTTGGACATCCCCTGACCACACCACCTCACTTACATGGCTTGGATGGGGTCTTCCCGGGAACTTTCCTTTTCCGGTGGACACTAGCCCAATAGGACCCCTTATCCTTTTCTCCAGACTTGTATTGCAAGCTTGTGTAATGTCTTTGAGCTGTTAACTGATGTATTAGGGATCTTATGCATATGTTTAATAATATTGATGATGAGATGTGATTGACATTTCTATGATTCCTATGACTGATGAGACCATGGAGGGTGTAGCCTTTGATGTGCAGGACCATGCCCGACGAAAAGGTACCATTTGGACCGGTACACATGGGGAGATGATCAATTCGGACCTCCATGGGGCTGAAGATACCACCATATGGTTGTTGAGACCCCATCAAGGGGTAGAGACAAGGTAGAGGATGACCAAATACTTTGCACGGGAGAAGAAGAGGACATTCCACCAGAGGCACCCCGACACTGCTTGGCCTAGGGGGATTGACCCACTTTCAAAGGGATGTTGGCTCTAGATAGCCCAAGATGTCACTAGGAGCCTTATGATGTCATCATGAGCATGTTGGCAGATAGACAGGGTAGTTGGCACGTGTGGCAGGTTGGATAATCCCAAGGAGGGCTAACATTTTTCTCCAGGATGCTCCATTTTCCCTAGAAGGGGCTAATGCCTCCCTTAGAGGGGATTTTATTCTCCTTTCAGCTTGATTTAAGGTTTTAACTTGAAATTTTAATGTAAAATAGTATGATTTGATATTTTGGCCTTGTCGGCCTTTTTAAATTTGCGCCCTATCTTGGGTTATTGGATAATTTGGTGATGCGCACTTGTTGAAGGAAGGCTATTTTGGCATATTTTGGTTTCTCTCTTGAAGGAAGGTGTTACAACTAGGGTTTGCACATTTATTTCTTGGTGAATTGTAAGTATTTTTCTACAAAACTTCTTGAATGAATGGTTGTAGTTTAATTTCTTGCATGTATCTATGATTATTGTTGAACAAAAAACCTAGGTAAAAAGCACACAAGTAGGTCCTTGTCTCATGTCCCCTAATAGAGAGATTTTCAGCCATTGATAGAGAAAAGATATCCTAGCTGTAGCTACACCCTCTTCTTCTCTTCATTTATTGCTAGTCGTACTATTTTGAAGCCAAGAAGAGTGAGACGTCCCTGGCCTAGGTTTACCACACTAGGGCCGTACTCTTTCTAGGGTTTGTTGAAAGACCTTGCTGAAGCAACACCTCCCTCATCAAACCCTCTTGTTTTGGTTATATTTTGTTATTATTGAGCTAGCCATTTGTCAAGAAGGAGAAGAGAGCAAGAGGTCTTGATTTAGCAACACTGGAATGAGCCTCTCTCCCTTAGGGTTCCGATTTTGAGGCCCTACTTTAGCAGCACCTCAAAACTTTTCCCTCTAGTCCTTGAAATCTTGCCTACTTCAACCTGTGCATCCTTCACTTATGACTCCATTAAAACCTAAGGCACTAATCTAGAAGTCCTCCAATGTTGAAGTGAAATTGGTCAAACAACTCTCAAACTCTTTAAATCTCAAACCCTAACTATACTAACCCTAAGTTGTTGACGTCATCATTGGATATTTCATCTTTAAAGAAACAATGTTTTACTTTATAAGCAATTGAATGGTGGATTAAAGAATTTATTAAATGAAGTGTTGATCAGTTAACTTGAATGACACATTGTTCTAGTATTTATTGGTGAAGTAACATTATTTTTCGTTGTTATTTTGCAAACATTGACTTCATTTACATTTACTTTCAAATTGCTTATATTGAATATCAGATAGTTGTTGATATATATGAATTACTAACCAAGCCTACATATATAAGTTTATTGTTTCTTTGTTCTCGGGCAGAGATTCTACTTGGTTATTGCTTCCAGTTATCTTTATTGGCTATAAAGCTAGACTATATGCTTGGTGGTGATCTGTGAAAGGGGGGAAACTTATATTCATCATATTAACCTTTTCCCTTTCAAAGCCCCAGGACACCAGGGATGTCTCCCCTAGGCCTAACCTCTCTAAAAATAAAGAACCTCCCCATCGTGTTCACATTGGGTGGGATAGGTTCCTGTTACACCAGTTTGGCCTTCCATCTCATAGCCTTTTATCCTAGCTACAAACAGTGCGATAACATTTTGGTGTCATTGCCGGGGAACATTGAGTCAAACCTTCCTCAGAAGACACTTTTCGGTAAGCCTTGCCTCTAGAATCCTTATCTTACAATCTTACCTGGAGACTCCACTAAGGTGTTTTCCCTATTCCTTTGATATCTTCAAGTAAACTGTCTGGTGACTCCACCAATGATGACTAGTAGTGAACGTCAGTACTCAAACCCCTCCATTGTGGCCACTATCATCCCTGCAAGCCCTGCTCCTCTTCCTAACCCACAAAAGTGGTCTCACCTAGAGGCTTTCAGCTAATTTGACCTAAGTAACATCCAAGGTGGTTTGCATGATTTGCCCAAAGATGCCAATTTCTGGTTGCCACTTTTGTCAGGAAAAGGGGTTTCCGGTAACTCACATTGGACTCATTTTTGTGATAGCTTTGAATTTCATCAAACCAATCATGAACATCTTGATGTCTTTATGAGGATTTTTACAATTTCTCTTGTAGGGGATTCCAAGACCCGGATCAATGCTCAGCCAAAGGGAGGCATAAAAAATCTTGAAGAGTTGGAAAGAGCCTTCAAAATAAGGTGGTGCAATTGTGAACACACACAAGACTTATATTCTCAATACCTTGATATCTGCAAGGGTTCCTGTGAGAGTGTTAGGGATTTCAGTGATAGGTTCAACCTTCTCCTTAAAAAGGTCAGGACAAACCTCAACTCAGAGGAAGCTATCCTCAAACATTATTTGAATTCATTGGAAGGTCTCTTGCAGTTTACACTCAAGGACCGGTCACCCTTAACCTTGGAGGAAGCACAAGATTTAGCCTATCATATTGAGAGGAATATTGAATTCGAAGACTACATCTGTCAGGTCAACCTTTCACACAATAATGACCTTTGGGACACCGATGATGCTTTGGTTGTTGAACCTGAGCCCCCAGAAGTATTTGAAGTTGAACTCATACCTCCCAAAAGGAAATGGAGTTTCTCCTATACCAATGTACATGACACCTCTTTTCAGGAAACTCCCATAGAGCTCGAGCCTTGCCAAGACAAGGAGGAAGAAGCCAAGACTTCATTATCGCAAACCTTTGAGCATTCTTCTCTCGAAGAAGCTCCCCTCTTTATCCATCAAGTAGAAAACTTTGGTTCAAAACATGGTGATATCACGCCCTTATATGTCACTCTCCAAGTCAACAATGCTTTCCTCCATAACTGTGTCTTACACCCAAATGCCTCAACCAACATTATGATAGTGGAAATCATGCAACAATTAGGTTTGATCCTTTCATAGTCAAATATTGGAGGTGGCTTTGCAAAGGGGGTCATTAAGGAGTTAGAAATTTCCTTTAACTCTTGCCCTAGTGCCTCTTTCTTTATAGATGTGATGGTCGTGGATGCCATGAGAAGTTGGGGTATCATCCTCAATAGAAATCTCATAAAACACTTGGCCAGGAGTTTTCAAGACAAGGAATCTAAGGTGATCATCCCTCACCACGAGGGAGGATTCTTCGCTATCCACAAAGAACTTTTCGTAGGCTCCCCAGTTGAAACCTTTGATGAAGCAAACGACCAACTCTTGTGTATTGACAGTGACATAAGTAATTGGTTTGTCTAAGAAGGAAGCTTATATTTTGACACCGTTGAAGATTTTGAAGGGATCTAGACTTTGGAATTTGATGGATCCCACTCAAACTCTAGATCAGGCACTGGAATTGTCTTGACAGCCCCTTCCGGTGAAGTATTTTACCATTCATATAGGATAGAATACCCTTGCACCAACAACATTGCCGAATATGAAGCCTTGATCCTAGGTCTCAACCTAGAAATTGACAAAGGCGTTGCACACCTAAGGGCAAAGGGAGAATCAGACCTCATAGTTTCACAGGTGATGATGAAATTCATTACAAAAAATGAAAAATTGAAGAAGTATCGAGACTTGGCCTAATCCCTTTCAAAATCCTTCAAGGTAGTGTCACTTGAAGCCATTCCTCGGGAAGAAAACCACATGGCAGATGCCTTGGTTGTTTCTGCTTCCACTTTGCAACCTTGTGAGGGACCACTTCATGACTTATGCAAAATGGAGGTCCTCTTTAGACCTTCTGTTCCCGATAACTTGGAATATTGGCAAGTTTTTGAGGATGATGATCAAATCATCAAGTTCATGGAGAACACCAAAGAATTCACCGATTCACAGATTAATTTTCTAGTTGATTCCATGAACATGGAAGTTATAAACCTTCAGAACAATACCTTGCCTAAAGGTTTCATTCCTTTGGAGAACCTCTTTGACAGACACGATGTTTTCAAAGGGAAAAGGCTCAATAAACAAGATGAAGAAGCTTTGGAATTCAATATCGGTACAGAGATGGACCCAAGGATGGTCAAAATAGGAAAGGGCACCACTGAGAAAGAAAGGATAGAGATACTAGCACTCATCAGGAAATTCAAAGATACCTTTGCTTGGAACTATGATGATTTAAAAGCCTATAGGGGGGATGTTATCCAACACACTATACCCTTGGTAGAAGGAGACAAACCTTTCCAACAAAAGCTGAGACATATCAACCCAAATTTGGAAAGCCAAATACAGAAACAACTCCAGAAGATGGTTGACGCTGGTATCATATCCCCCATCAGGTATTCTTCTTGGATGTCAAATTTGGTAGTTGTCCGAAAAAATACTAGTGACATATGCTTATGTGTTGACTTCCGCAACCTTAACCAGTTATCTTTGAAACACAATTACCCTCTCCCAAACATGGAACATCTACTTCAGCGGGTTACAGGGGCAAGGATGATGTCTATTTTGGATGGGTTTTCAGGATACAACCAAGTTTTTCTCAAGAGAGAAGACCAACTCAAGACTGCATTTATTACACCTTGGGGAATCTTTATGTACTTGAGGATGTCGTTTGGCCTTATGAATGTCGGTGCTACCTTTCAAAGAGAAATGGACTTTGCCTTCAGGGACCTCATACAAAAAATCATAGAGATTTACTAAGATGCCCTTATAGTTGTGTCCAAGGATAGGAAAGACCATCTCTCACACCTTAGGATTGTTTTTGAATGATGTAGGAAGTATAGTATCTCGTTGAACCCTAAGAAATCTGTTTTCGGGATTAATGAGGGAAAGTTGTTAGGACATGTGGCCTCGCAAGGAGGAGTCTCCATTGATCCTGAGAGGGTCCAATCAATAAAGGATGTCTGCCCCGCAACCAACAAGAAATCTTTGGAATCCTTTCTCGAAAAGATCAACTTCATTCATATATTTGTACCAAACTTTGCCGAGAGGATAAAACCTTTGAGTGCTTTGCTAAAAAAGGATGTTGTTTTTAGATGGGGCGATAAGACCAACAAATCCTTTGAATATATAAAAGATGCTATCTCCCAAGACCCTGCCCTGATCATCCCCGATTTCTCATGAGACTTCATAATATTCTCATTTGCCTCACAGGATACTATTGCAGGTGTTCTAATGCAAAAGGATGTTGATGACTATGAACACCCCGTGGATTTTATGAGCAAGGTCCTTAGAGATTCTGAATTGAATTATTCCATCATGAAGAAACAAGCGTATGCCTTAGTCAAGTCCCTTAAACATTTTAGGAACTACGTTGGCTACAACAAAATTAAGGCTTATGTCCCATACCCAGCAGTGAAGGATGTCTTATCACAACAAGATTTCATGGGTACTAGGGGAAAGTGGGTTTCCAAAATCTAGGAGTATGAATTAGAAATAAAACCCACTAAAATAATAAAGGGACAGGGTTTAGCCTAGATGCTAACCGAGAGAAACCAAGAAGCTATACAAATGGGTGAGAATGAACAAATAAATGTGATGGTCAGTGAATTAGAACATGATGAGTGGTATTTTGATATCATCTATTATCTAAAGAACTTGTCTTGCCCCGATCACCTAGTAGACTACAAAAGAAGGGTTTTAAGACTAAAGGCTATGAAATACTGCTTAACCGAAGAATCTTGACGGTGTCATACTTAGATGTGTAGACAAAGAAGAAGCAAAAAATCTACTAGAAGAATTGAACTCTGGATACTGTGGTGGACACTTTGCATCTCGTACTTCTTCCCACAAGATCTTGAGAGCTGGGTATTATTGGCCAACACTTTTCTTCGACACCCACCAGCATGTTCGATCTTTCCAGCCCTGCCAGTACTTCTCTAGTAAACCAAAGCTCCCAACACAAACCTTGAAACCTATCGTGATATAAGCACCTTTTCAGCAGTGGGGTTTGGACTTTGTTGGAGAGTTTAAGGACAATTCAAGCAATGGATACCGTTGGATCCTAATAGCCACAAACTATTTCACTAGATGGGTTGAATCTATTCCCACAAAGAAATCCACCGAGGAAGTAGTCATGAGTTTTCTAAAAGACCGGATCATAACTAGGTTCGGTGTCCCTTCCAAGATCACCATAGACAATGCCAAAGCTTTCAGCTCGTATGCTATGGTAGAATTTTGTTTCAAATATGGCATTGTCCTATCCCATTCCTCCAATTATTATCCACAAGGGAACAGATTAGCAGAATCAAGAAATAAAAATATTATGAATATTTTGAATAAGATCGTGGGGGAAAATAAGAAGTCATGGGACAGCAAAATCAAGTATGCCGTATGGGCGGACCGAATAACAACAAAAACCTCCATAGGAAGAAGTCCTTTTGAGTTGGTATATGGACTAGAAGCAAAACTTCCTGTGAACCTCCAAATTCCTATCCTCTTCTTCGCTTAACAATACGCTATAGATACGGAAGAACTTCAAGGATGAATCAACCAGCTAATAGAACTAGATGAGATGAGGAGGAGTGTCCTTGGTCAAATAGAAAGAAATCGGGAGAAGATAAAGAACACCTTTGACCATAAATCCAAGGAAAGAAACTTCAACGAAGGAGATCTCGTACTGCTCTGGGATAAAAGAAGAGAGAAGCCTGGTATGCACAAAATATTTGACAGTTTATGGATAGGCCCTTATAGAATCATGAGTTGTGCAGGTACGAACTCTTTCAACCTAGAAAAAAAGGAGGGAGAGGCCCTGAAGCTGCCGGTAAACGCTTTACACATCAAGCGTTACTATCCACCGGCAACCTGACTTCACAAGTAAGTACAGGTAAGTAGGCATTTTGCACTCATGTATTATATCATTTGCATTGCATGTTAGTTTGCTTTTATATTCACACTTATTGATTGTTTTCTTTCAGTCTATATATATACATGTATGTTGGGATGGCATTACCACCCCAATATTGCTATTAATACTTATTTCAAGATCGAGCAGGTCTGCAGGTTGTGCCAGATATGTTGAGGTTTTCATGCGCTCTATAGTGAGCACATGTCCCCGAGTTGGAGCCAGATGTTATCCCCAGTTTTCAAGGATAACTAGGAGATCATGTCTCGAGGCCCACAGGTCCTAGACATGGAGTATCAAGACCAAGATTGACCTGAGCATGGCCCTGGAGGGCCCACCTTTTCTTCTTCCATCATCTTCATCTCGTCAGCAGTAGCATCCATCACCATTAGCTTGGTCCTGTATCAAAGTAGGTTCTTTCTCCATGAGGTAATTAGTCCAAGTATTATGGTATGTGTCACCTTTGATCATTAAAACCTTTGAATATATGCATCTGATTCCTTTTATTTCTAACTACTGCTTGGATCTTACACTTTCCCACTTGACCATGTTTGGGGGGATTGACAGGGTTCCCTAGAAATCCTGTGTCTGTAGGTTTTGGTTTTCCACTTGGGGATTTCTGAAAAGACATCATCCGCTCCCATCATAGTGCCACTTTTACATCTTATTTCCCGCTCACTTATCCCATTCCCCTTGTCCAAGCATTGGGTTGACCTATTTACAGGACTACACCTTACCTCGTGGGAAGAAGGGGCTAAAGGCCCAGAAGGTAAAAGCAAGCTGGTAAAATATAAAAGCCTAAGAATAAACCTCGAGATGCTTCGCCCAAGGATCCCTGAGAAAGCAGTAAAAGACTTCTCAGCAAGAAACAAGAGGGACCCGAAAAAGTAATAAAACAAGATCTAACCAGAGGATAGGGGGTCTCATCACAATCCAACCTATTAGGTTCATGCATACCTAGCAGTATGACATTTCCACCAGCTGGTTACCATGCCAGGGATGTGACTCTTGGTTGCATGGCCAAGGGAAAGGGGGTCTCATCACGAGCCAACCTTCTCATTTCTGCAAAAGTACTTGTGGGTAACGTTGTCAGCTCTGGTCACCATGCCAAGGCAGTGTCCCCTGATTATCTCTTTAACAAAAAGAAAATAAAAGAATAAAAAGAGTAAAGGCAAAGAATGGGCTTGGAAAAAATGCATCCATGACAGGTACAACTTGCCTTCTACAAAGGCACCCACAGGTAACACCTTTTGCATCCTTGGCCCTCATTGCACCCACATGCTTGGACATACCCTAACCACACCACCTCACTTACATGGCTTGGATGGGGCCTTCCCAGGAACTTTCATTTTCTAGTGGACACTAGCCCAATAGGACCCCTTGTCCTTTTCTCCAGACTTGTATTGTAGGCTTGTGTAACGTCTTTGAGTTGTTAACTGATGTATTAGGGATCTTATGCATATGTTTAATAATATTGATAATGATATGTGATTGACATTGCTATGATTCCTATGACTGATGATCCCATGGAGGGCGTAGCCTTTGATGTGTAGGACCATGCCTGACGAACAAGTACCATTTGGATCAGTACACATGGGGAGATGATCAGTTTGGACCTCCATGGGGCTGAAGAGCCCACCAGATGGATGCTGAGACCCCATCAAGGTGTAGAGACAGGGCAGAGGATGACCAGAGACTTTGCACCGGAGAAGAAGAGGACATTCTACCAGAGGCACCCTGACATTGCTTGGCCTTGGGGGATTGACCCACTTTCAAAGGGGCGTTGGCTCTAGATGGCCCAGGACGTCACAAGGAGCCTTATGATGTCATCATGAGCATGTTGGCAGTTGGCACATGTGGCAGGTTGGAGAAGCCCAAGGAGGGATAACATTTTTCTCCAGGATGCTCCATTTGCCATAGAAGGGGCTAGTGCCTCCCTTAGAGGGGATTTTATTCTCCTTTCATCTTGATTTAGGGTTTAACTTGACAATTTAATGTAAAATAGTATGATTTTATATTTTGGCCTTGTCAGCCTTTTTACCTGACCTAAAATGTAAAATTAGGTCAAGGTTTTATATAAATGGGAGGTTTTAACTCTCATTTTTTCATGATGACTCATTCACTCCACAAGGAGGTCTGAATTTTTCACCCTATATTGGTTTATTGGATAATTTGGTGATGTGCACTTGTTGAAGGAAGGCCATTTTGGCATATTTTGGTTTCTCTCTTGAAGGAAGGTGTTACAACTAGGGTTTGCACATTTATTTCTTGGTGAATTGTAAGTATTTTTCTACAAAACTTCTTGAATGAATGGTTGTAGTTTAATTTCTTGCATGTATTTATGATTATTTCTGAACAAAAACCCTAGCTAACAAGCACACAAGTAGGTCCTTGTCTCATGTCCCCTAATAGAGAGATTTTCATCCATTGATAGAGAAAAGAAAGCATAGCCGTAGCTACACCCTCTTCTTCTCTTCATTTATTGCTAGCCGTACTATTTTGAAGCCAAGAAGAGTGAGACGTCCCTGGCCTAGGTTTACTACACTAGGGTCGTTCTCTTTCTAGGGTTTGTTGAAAGGCCTTGCTGTAGCAACACCTCCCTCATCAAGCCCTCTTGTTTTGGTTATATTTTGTTATTATTGAGCTAGTTGTTTGCCGAGAAGAAGGAGAGAGCACGAGGCCTTGCTTTAGCAACACCAGAGTGAGCCTCTCTCCCTTAGGGTTCTGATTTTGAGGCCCTGCTTTAGCGGCACCTCAAAACGTTTCCCTCTAGTCCTTGAAATCTTTCCTCCTTCAACCTGTGTGTCCTTCACTTATGACTCCATTAAACCCTAAGGCATTGATCTCAAAGTCCTCCAACGTTGTAGTGAAATTGGTCAAACAACTCTCAAACTCTTTGAATCTCAAACCCTAACTATGCTAACCCTAACCTACTAACCCTAAGTTGTCGATGTCATCATTGGATATTTCATCTTTAAAGTAGCAACGTTTTACTTTATAAGCATTTGAATGGTGGATTAAAGCATTTATTAAATGAAGTGTTGATCAGTTAACTTGAATGCCACATTGTTCTAGTATTTATTGGTGAAGTAACATTATTTTTCATTGTTATTTTGCAAACATTGACTTCGTCAACATTTACTTTCAAATTGCTTATATTGAAAATCAGATAGTTGTTGATATATATGAAGTACTAACCAAGCCTGCATATATTAGTTTATTGTTTCCTTGTTCTCGGGCAGGGTTCTACTTGGTTATTTCTTCCAGTTATCTTTATTGGCTATAAAGTCGGACTATCTTCTTGGTGGTGATCTGTGAAAGGGGGGAAACTTATCTTCATCCTATTAACCTTTTCCCTTTCAAAGCCCTAGGTCACCAAGGATGTCTCCCCTAGGCCTAACCTCCCTAAAAAGAAAGAAACTCCCCATCATGGTGACAATGGGTGGGATAGGTTCTTATTACGCTAGTTTGGCCTTCCATCTCATAGCCTTTTATCCTAGCTACAAACTGTGTGATAACAGACCCAAAAGCTAAAGAAAAACATGAGGAAGAACATGAAGATTCCAAGAAAGAAGAGAAGCCTGAACAACCAGTCATTGTATCGAGAATCACAACATTACCAACCTAATATGAAAGAAATCAAGAAGAACTGAAAGTTGTGACGAAGAACAGTCTATGGAAGACTTATGAATGAAAGCATTGCATGATCCGGAACTAGAGGTTCTCCCAGATGGAGGGAGAAGATTATGATTCCTCATTCTGGTAAAAAAGACATACCTCTACATGAGTCATTATATCATCCATGGGTTGGAGTGCTACATCAAGATGAATGCAAAGACTGTTCTCCAGAGAAATTGAACAAAGAACATATGAAGAGAAACCTCAAGACTTTGAGGCATACCAGAAAGAGACCCTTGTATATAGATGGAAGTAGATAACTTGGTGGAGAACCTCCAATGCACAACCTCCAATGCACAACAGAAGAATGGTGAAGATTCTCTATAAAAGATATATTGTATCAAGATGATATACTCTATTGATTAGAGCTACACGAAGCCTTCAGAGAAAACCAGTGTTCCAGACCGAAGAACATTTGAAATCAAGCATTACATTATTCGTGATGAAGTCCAGAAAGAAGAAAGTGGTTCTCCAATACATATCTCCACAGATGAGAAGATAAACATACATCTTGATAAAGCTTCTATCCAAGATGAAAGAGTTTGCATACTCAAGATGGAGCTCATGGAGACGACTTCCTATTGAAAAAGGAAGAGATGATTCCCAGGTTGGGAGGGAGCACTGATATGTATTGATTTATGGACAGTCATTTTTCAGTTCGAAAAATGGTCCAGGATGAGCAATTTCCTTTCCACTTCGGAAAGTGGATTGAGATTCTGACGGACAACGATTTCCCATTGTGGTTAACATGGGAAATGGTCTAGATAGTTGATGTATCATAGACAATGACTTCCCATTGTGGTTAACATGGGGACTGGTCTAGGGTAGTCTCTCTTCTTGAGGGTTACTCAAGAAGACTGACCCTCCTCGCTCGACAATGATTTCTCATTGTGGTTAACATGAGGAATGGTATGTTTTGGAGGTTGATACAGGACAGTCTTTTCCTCTTGTGGTTAATAGGGGAAATGGTTCGAATAGTCATTCCTTAGGGTTTATACATTCTCTCCATGGTGCACTTTGATTAGTGTAGGAGGAATGGCCCAGGGTGGGGAATGGTCCAGGTTCAACAATCAGGGACAAAAATTCCTTAGGGTTTATACATTCTCTCTAGGGTGCACTTTGATTAGTGTAGGAAGAATGACCCAGGGTGGGGAATGGTCCAGGTTCAGAAGACAGGAAATTTATTCTTCCTTGCTTGAGAAGAATAGTCTAGATATCTCATTGTTCTACTCTGAGGGCAGATATTCTTTCATATCTCACAAATGTGAGTGAAAAATTGTCCCAGATGATTCAATTTATATCATAACATTGTTTCTGTGCAGGTTGATATTAGATTATTGTTATGAAGACTGTATGACAGTATATGTATACTACTATGGTGGATGTGTTCCACTGTTCGTGACTATACATTGTTGATCAAGTACTTGTGTGTTACTTAGTGTGGTAGTGTACCACTGGATTGTAGTTATGTACTACTATGGATAGACACAGTTGTGTTCTATTTTGTTTTGATTGCCTTGAAGACTATCAGCATTATTGGAAATGATTATCAATTATATGGATAATCAAAGGACAGAGATTTCCCAGACAGAAAATGGTTCAGAGAATTTACTCTTCTAGATTAGAAGAATGGTTCTTGTATCACTCTGTGGAGTGAGAATCATGTCCGATTACTCAGATAGAGTATGGTTTCGAGAGACGATGCAACTGATGACAATGATGATGATGATGGTGTTCATAATCTAGTCATGATGTTGATGCTACTGGGTGAATGGTATGTTTTTGTGCTCAATACCATTACCTATAATACCTCCCTAGCTAGGAGGGAGTGTTGATATTATGGTAGCTACAGGAGGTATTTACCTCCACGTGTAAACCTGACAAGGATAGAATACTCCGGGAAGCAAGAAGAAACCCTAATGAGTTGGATAATAACCCTATAAGACTTTTCGTCTCAAGAAGATAATTTATATTAGGTTATTAGCCTCCAAGAGAAGAAGTTTTCCAGAAATAATAATATATACTGAACAAACAGATACCCAGAATGAGAAGTCGACCCAGGCAGTTAGCCATAATCAGTATAAATACAAGAGGCCAGTTCTCATTCTAGCAGGCAGTCTCAGAATTGAAGAGCAACACTTATGCACACTGCAATTACCCAGTTTCTACGCAGGTTTGGAGGAGAGTTGTCATTCCAGTTGATGCAGCTAGCAGTTACGCTTGGACTATCTCTTGGCTAGGGTTTGGATTATCTGATCAGCTCTTGTTGATGTGCTATCCTTGGGGAAAGGTGAGCTACCCTTTGATTGGCTATCTAGCCTAGGTTTTGCTTCCGGAGTGATTCTCTGTCAAGGTTAAGGTGCTCAGAGGGTGGCTTCGGCCTATGGTTGGGTGACAAGGGTATTTTCAATGGTAAAATGAGCACATCCACTTATATTCTAACAAGAGGAATCTATCTTCCTCCTACAGATGCAACCTATCACATACATCTACAACATACATAAACACACAAATACATAAAAAACCATGTGCAGGAAAAACTGTTGTCTTTTTCATTAATATGAAAAATCTTATTACAATATGTGCAGGCTGGACTCGAGTAGAGTCTCATCTCTCTCAAGCTCTCTCAAAGAACTATTCTACCCCCTATTTCTGAGATTTCGAGCTTCTCAGGCTCTTCTCTCATAATCATATCCCTAACTCTCGTCTCTCAGAATCCTCTTCTTCCAAGAGGGATCCTCGAGCTTATCCTCTCTACCGCTTTAGTGCCATCATTGTCTCGGTTAAGAGACCTTATCTCTACTGCTTCTTACAATGAATGAAGATACAAACCTGACTAAGATATAGACATGCTTACATTCAACCATTAAGGCGACCCTATCCACTACCTGTACAAAGGTATGGCTTGGATTTACTCAACCTCACAACACTAATCTGTATAGGATCATATTTCAAACTTTAAAATGGGAGGGTCAGTGCCTCTCCCTTTCTCCAATGTGTGCCTATGTGTTGGCTTGTTGGCGCATCTGCTGATGTGGAAGGATGCTCCTGCATCAATAAACACAGAGATATCGAGAATAAAAAAAATATCCAGTGAACAATATCTTCTATTAAATAATGAAATAGGCTGAAACTGTAAAACAACAGAACTGAAACTTGTTCGAATGGTGGTAGCTATCTCTGAGAAGAGATGTGGCTGCTACGCACATCTGTCTGAGAAAAATGGATTACAATGAGGCTCCATAGGCCTTTTTTATATTACTCATGAATGTCAAAACCCTAGAAGGTGAAATGTCAAAATTCATGTGGGCCCTATAGGTAAGTTGATGTAATTTGGTACCTCAACTTCCTAGGGCCGTAACTTTTGCATACAGCCTCCATTTTAGGCACGTAATATCCCATTGGAAATGTATTTAAGAAAACTACACATTTCACTATGAAACTCTAACTCCATCTACAGTTTGATCGTGGCAAGCCAAAAAAGCAATGTTTAGGGCCCCAAAATGGCCCCAAAAGTACAACAAGATGTGTTGACATGAAAACATACAAAATAAGCCAGTTGGATTAGGCGAGAGGCCATATTTATCCACTTGGAGGATGTGTGGGGCTTCTGACAACCCTATAAGTGTAGCACCCACAATTACAAAGCAGTACAGAAGAACATTCTGAACAAAAACAGACAGGAGGAGCCAGTTGGAATAGGTGGGTGGCCACCAATATCCAGCTGGATCACATGGTATGTGTCAATCTGATTATTGAAGCACTTGAATATGTTGCACTGAATTCTCTTTCATTTCATAACGTTTCCTTGGAAATTATGCTCTTTAACTTGTTCATACCTAGAATGGTAACATGATTCCCTAGTAAGTTGATCTCCCTTTAGGATGGGTTGCCACTGGGTGGGTCTTTGAAAGGTCATCACCCATTCCCTCCATACTTACCACTTTCCATCCTTACTCCTCTCATTTACCCCTACCTTTGTTCAAGCATTGGGTTTGCCACACTAGGAAGGGTTGTACCTTGCCTTCTGGGAAGAAGGGGATAAATGTAAATTTTAAACCTATGAAGTAAAGCAATGCATATAGATTCTTAAGAAAAACGGAAATTAATCAATGGATCATACACATAGTACACAAAGATTTACACTGGAAACCCTTAACTGGGAGAAAACCATCCTTCCTTGGTGCCACACCTTTCAAATCTGTATATTGTATTAATTTCACTATTCACCATACAATATATACAATTTTTTAGGTATTCCATAGCTACCAAAACCCTAATCCCTTAATCCGGGATTAATTTAGAAAACCACTAAAAATAGAAAAACTCTGCTAATTTAGACACAGTTGTCGAATCTGACGCGCCCACACATACCCAAAATTCTCCCACTTGTTGTTTTCTTTGCATACAGGGGTTCACATGAGAATATAGTCAACAATCCAGGGCAGCAATACCCATTATTACTCTACACCAAGAGAACTTTCTGTGCTCACAGACTTTGTCAATGAATCTACAACATTCTTCAAAGTTTCAACCTTTTCCAGCAACACCTTATTTTCTTCAACCATGTCTCTTACAAAGTGCTATTGAACATCTATATGCTTTGTCTTCGAATGATAAGTTGGGTTATTTTCCTAGAAGATTACACTCTGACTATCACAATCTAATCTCACTACTTGTTGTACCAACCTAATACCTAAACACGATATCTATAACCATACTGCTTCCTTTCTTGCATGAGTGGATGCCATGTATTCAGCTTCTATAGTTGAGAGTGCCACTACAACCTGTCTTTTGCTCATCCAACTGATTTATCCTCCAAATAGGTTAAACACATACCCACTTGTAGATCTTCTGTGATCCAGATCTTCAACCCAGTTTGCATCAACAAAGCCATGTATGTCCACCACTCTGTCCAATCCTAGTCTTCCTTGGTAGCACAATCCATAACTGGTAGTGCCACGAAGATACCTGAAGACCCTCTTTACGACTATCCAATGCTCCTTCCCTGGTTTTGACATATACTTGCTCTTGTGTGTGCAATGTTCGGTCTAGTATAGACCATTGCATACATCAAACTACCAACTACACTGGCATATAGAACATGGGACATGTCCTCTTCTTCTTCCTGTGTCTTGGGACACTGATATGCAGATAACTTTACACCTATATGAATAGGAACCTTGACCGGTTTACTTCCATGCATATTAAACCTCTGCAATATCATCTCAACATATTTTCTCTGATTCAACCAAAGTTTCTTGTTTACATGATCTCTTTTAATCTCCATTCCCATAATGAAGTTAGCAGTATCGAGATACTTCATGTCAAATTTGGAGGATAGTTGCGATTTCACCTCCTTGATAACATCCATGTTATTTCCTACTAGCATCATGTCATCAACATACAACACTACATAAATGAAGTGATTACCAACTTTCTTGGAATATACACAGTGATCAACCCTGCTTCTCGCAAATCCCAATCCAAGGATGTATGTGTCAAACTTTTTGTACCACATCCTAGGTGATTGCTTCAGATCATATAGTGACTTCTTTAGCTTACAGACCAACTCTTTCTTTCCCTTCACTACAAATCCTTCTAACTGCTTCATGTAGATTTTTTCTTCGAGATCCCCATGTAGGATTGTTGTCTTCACATCCATATGTAACACTTCAAGATCAAAAGCAGCAGAAATAGATAAAATAAATCTAATAGAAGTTAACTTAGCAACAGGAGAAAAAATTTCACCAAAGTCAATTCCCTCTACCTGGGAATAAACTTTTTCTACTAATCAAGCTTTGTATTTCTCCACTTTTCCTTCTGCATTAAAATTCTTCTTAAACAACCATTTTCTACCAAACACTTTTCTTCCAGCTGGCAACTCAACTATATCCCATGCCTCATTATTATCCAAGGCATCCATTTCTTCAACCATGGCCTTCTTCCATAGTTTATTATCTTCTGAATTCACTGCTTCCTACCTAGGAATAACCTTTTGATACTAACTAATCTTTGTGTTTCTCCACTTTTCCTTCTGCATTAAACTTCTTCTTAAATAACCATTTTCTACCAACAAATTTTCTTCCAGCTGGAAACTCAACTATATCCCATGCCTCATTCTTATCCAAGGCATCCATTTCTTCAACCATGGTATTCTTCCATAGTTTACTATCCTATGAATTCACTTCTTCCATGACAGTTCTGGGATCATCATCAGTAATAGATAAAGAAAAATTAGAACGAAAATAAGGTGGACTATACCTTTCTAGTTTCCTTCTTTCCCTTACTGATCTCCTCAATACCGGGGTATGAGGCTCTTCTTCTTTTGCTTCATCTTCTTCAGATGATTCAGATTTTGCATCATCCAACTGAAACTCTATTTTCTTCGGTAATTCTTGCCTTGGTAGGAATTCCTATTTGGAAACATCTTTTACCTCTCTAAACACAACATCCTGACTATAAACAGTCTCCTTAGTTTCTAGACTCCAAAGCTTGTAACCTTTCACACCATATTTATAACCATTAAAGATACACTTTTCATCTTTTTTATCCATCTTACTACTATTTTCCTTTGGAACATGTACATAAGCATCACAACCAAATGCTCTAAGATGTTCAAGAGAGGGTTTCTTTCCAGTCCATACCTCATGTACCCACTGCCTCTGCCCAGAATTCCTATCCTAACTCAGCACCACTGAGGATACTCCTTGCTTTTTCCATCAGTGCCATGTTCATCCTTTCTGCAACTCCATTCTACTGAGGTGTGTATGGAGTAGTCTTCTACCTTATCTGTCCTCAGAATTCTCCACCATTATCTGTCCTCAATACCTTTGTTTTCTTCTCTATTTGATTTTCTACCAGAGCCTTAAACTCTCTAAATTTATCAAATACCTCAGATTTCTTTCTAAGAAAATAAATCCATGTGTTCCTTGAGAAATCATCTATGAATGAAACATAATACACATATTTACCTAGTGATGGAACATGCACAAGTCCAAACACATCACTGTGTATCAACTCTAAGATCCCCTTTGCTCTTGTAGCACCAGATGGGAATCTTACTCGATTTTGTTTTCCATATATGCAATGTTCACAAAAATCAAAATCCAGAGTGCAATTAGACATACCTTCAACCATTCCTTTATCGTGTAGTGTTTGAAGGCCCTTTTCTCCAATGTGACTCAGTCTTTGATGACACAACATGTTCTTCTTTCCAGGGACAATATTGGTCTTATCTTCTTTATTTGTCTTCTTAGGGACAACATAACTATTACACCCATTAGTATAAGTGCTTCCCAACAAATTGTATAGAGTTCCACACCGAACTCCCCTCATCAACACCATTGCTCCTCATACCATCTCGCAAGTGCCCTTTCCCAATAAAGTATCCACTTCTGCATCATCCAACTTGCTTATAGATATTAGGCTCCTGGATATTTTTGGAATGTGCAGAACCCCAGGGAGAGTTCTAATCCTTCCATATTTTAGCAACAACTTAACCCTTCCACGTCCCATGATTTTGGTTTCTGAGTCATCTCCTAGGAATACATCACCACCATCGTATTTTTCATATTCACAGAACCACTCCTTGTAAGGAGTCATATGGTATGACGCACCTGAGTCGATCAACCATACATCATGGTTTGCATGTGTACCTGTAGATGTCAGGTAAACATCACCTCCTTATTCAGTGGAGGTTTTCGCCTCTGTGGAAGAGGTACTATCAGATCCCTTTGGTTTATCAACCTTCTTAGACTTGCAATCTTTCTTATAATGCCCTATTTTACCACACTTCCAGGATTTCCTCAAATATTTTCCTGGAGACTTAGATCTACCTATAGATTTATATCTCCCCCCTAGAAGACTTACCAAGATTCCTGTCTTGGGTATGACCTCTTACAAATAAATCATTTGTGCTATGATCATCCATGCTTTTCCACCTCATCTCTTCAGATAACAAGGATGAAACTACATCCTCATACTTCAATGTAGATTGAGTGGTACTACCAATTGCTACAACCAGATTATCCCAAGAATCTGGCAAAGAACATAACAAAGTAATACACTTATCTTCTTCTACAATCGTAATATTAACATAGACAAGTTGACTTACCAGAGTATTAAAGGCATTTAGATGTTCTATCACAAAATCACCATCTTCCATCCTAAGATGATACAAATTATTTCTAACAAACAACTTGTTTACCAGGGACTTTGATTGATACAAATTCCCTAACTCATCCCATAGTTCCTTGGATGTAGATTCTCCTGAGACATTCAACAACAATGAATCTTCCAGACAGAGTCGAATAATACTCCTTTCTCTTCTGACCAACTTCTCCCAATCTTCCTTCGACATACTAATAGGTGGTGTACTAATAGGTTGTGTATCAGTCGACTGTGTGCCAGTAGGTTGTGTACCGGTAGGCTGTGTACCAGGATCCACATCAATCCATTGTTCTTTGTCTACAAGAAGGTCCTCCATCTTGACCTTCCATAGCTCAAAATTTTTACCATTGAACTTCTCTATCTTGCTTCTAGAAGAGCTTGTCATTCCACTTTCTACACTCGAATCACCACTGCAAAATCTCCCACTAAACCCAGGTTTATCATAGACCCAAGATAAACTTGATCTATCAAGACCGATCCAAACCCTCAGCAACAAAGGCATCCCTTTGAAGCCAAAAATGAGCTCTGATACCACATGTAATTTTTAAACCTGTGAAGTAAAGCAATGCATACAGATTCTTAAGAAAAATTGAAATTAATCTATGGCTCATACACATAGTACACAGAGATTTACACTGGAAACCCTTAACCGAGAGAAAACCAACCTTCCTTGGTGCCGCACCTTTCAACTCTTTATATTGTATTAATTTCATCATTCACCATACAATATATACAATGTTTTAGGTATTCTATAGCTACCAAAACCCTAATCCCTTAATCCGGGATTAATTTAGAAAACCGCTAAAAATAGAAAAAATCTGTTAATTTAGACATAGTTGTCAAAGCTGCCATGCCCACACACACACATGCAAAGAATATAACACATACCCAACACTAAAGGCCTAGAGGGTAAAAGTAGTTGGCAAGAGTTAAAAGACAAAATGAAACTTTTGAGATGCTTGGCCCAGGGATTCTCAAGAAAGAAGTAAAAAGCTTCTCAGTAAGAAAAGGGAACCCGTAATATAAATAAACACTCAAGGTATTAGTTGGTGGATGGGAGGTCTCATCATGTGGTGACCTATTATGAACATGGGCATGTACCAGTATGGAACTACCATTTATATGGTCACCAAACCAGGGTAGTGCCTCTTGGTGGCATAGCTAAGAGAAAGGGGTTCTCATCATGATCCAACCTTCTCATCACCATGAAATGATTGTGGGTAACGATGTCACCTATGGTCACCAAGCCAGGACAATGCCCCTCAACTCTTCCCTGCAGAAAAGAAAAAGATAAAAAAATATAAAACTAAGAATAAAAGGCATTGAATCGACTAGGAAAGAATGACATCTATGACAAGGTGCATCTCACCCTCTATAAAGGCACCCACAAGTAAGATCTACAGTTCCTTGTTATCACTACACCCCATGCACAAACACTTCCCCCCATTCCACCTCACACACACTTACATTACCTAGATTGGCTCTCACCTGGGAAACACCCCAAACTTAAGGAGGATTAGCCCAATAGGACACCCTGAGACCTTCTCCAAACCTGACTTGTTAAACTACATAACACCTTTGATCATTTTTCTGGGTAAAGAGGGGTTTGATGCACATGTTTGGGTAATTTGATTATTATATGTGATTGGCATTGCTATGATCCCTGTGACTTATGAACCCCTAGAGGGCATACTTGTTATTGTAGGACTTTTCCCGATGGACAGGTACATATGGGGGAATGATTATCTCAGACCTCCATGGGGCTGAAATCCCACAGATGGATGTTGTGACCCCAACCAGGGGTATAGAGACATCAGGGACTTGCACCAGGAATAAAGAAAGGCATTGCACCAGAGACACCCTGACAGACCTAGACCCAGGGGGATCTTACCTTTCCACCTAAACGTTGACCTTTGGGATCCCATGATGTCACCTTTGTGACCCTAGACATCATCCAGAGTCAGGGTTTGCACATTGAGGTTAGTTGTGAGTTGATTTGCACGGGTGGACATCATCCAAGGCAATTAGAGGCCAAACATCCTGCTTCTGGAGCCCAACGGTTTACCCTAGGGGCTCAACGTCACCCTATAAGGGCATGAAGTCACCCTTGGAAATGATTTCAGGGGTTAATTACTTTCATTTATGTAGAAACTATATTTTTTATGCAATTTGGCCAAGTCAGCCTTTTTATGACCTAATTTTAATTAAAGGTCATTGAAACTGTATAAATAGAGAGAAAATACTCTCATTTTGTCTTCATCACTCATCAAACAAGTGGTGTGGTCTGAAATTTGAACCCTTCTTGGGAGTTATTGGCTGAAATTTTAGGCGTGCTTTCTCTAGGAGGATAAAATTTGCAACTTGGATCTTTTCTTGGTGAAGTTACTTGGCATTCTAGGGTTTTATGGCTTGATTATTCTTGGTGAAGTAAGTAAATCTACAATTCTTCATTTTATTTGAATGGTTTATGGTATATTTTCTTATTCATGTTAAAGACTATGAAATTGTTTGTTTGACAAACCCTAGGAGTAAAGGACTTAATTTTCTACTTCTTTACTTTTCATTTTCTAGACCTTGCCAAGAAGATTTTGACCTAGGTAAACTTCTAGATCCCTAAATACTAGCACTTTAGAAGTCATTATCTAACAACAACCATCTAACAAAAAGATTGCTACAACCATCTAACAACAACAAATTTATTTCAAAAGTGACATTAAATGTTGGTTAAACATTGCCAATTTTTCTTATGACAAGTAGTCATCATTCTGCCAACCTAGAGCTACGTTTTCTTGTATTTTTCAAGAAATTTCAAGGCATAATTATTGTGGTTGTTACAAAATACTTATTGTTGTTGTAAATAATTACATTGCTACAGTTTTATATCAGCTTACTTATTTTTCATAGGTTGACGGTCTTATGAAGCACTAACATCATTTG
>ML807014.1:28618-40532 GCA_009831015.1 Picea engelmannii | reverse complement strand
CATCTCCTGAACTCAACAAATTTAAAACTTCTATGCAATCATCCTTAAGACCTTTCAAGAATACAGTTCTTACTACAGCTGGGTCTAAGGTGAATAGTTTTGACTTTTGATAGTTGTATAAGAACCTTTCTAAGTAGTCTTCATGACTTTCGTCTTCTATTTGATGCATTTTAAAAATGTCATTTTTAACATTATCCTTACAATGGTCTTGGTATTTTCGTAAAAATGTGTCTTTCATTTGATCCCAAGAAAGGATTGTATTTTCTCCTAAGCTCATGAACCATCTTAAGGCTGAATCTTTCATTGTAGCAGGAAAAAGATTAAGTTTTTGGGCATCGTCTGAGTAGTTATAGCTTCTACATAATATGTCAAACTCAAATAAAAATAAATCTGGATCCTCAGTTGACATACCTCTGAAAGTGGGTAACGATGATAGTGGGATATTCTTCATGCTGACGTTTTTGGAAATATCCAAGATTGGAAACCCAAAGGTCTCAGTCTCTGTAGCTGCATTTCCTTCTTCTTCTGCCATTCTATTGATGGATGGTTCAGAAACTGGATTTTATGTGTCTCCTAAATGTTCAGCAGACTCACATTCTGCCTGTCCCCATACTGATTCTTCCATTTTAGGTTCTCCTTCTGGAGCCTCACCGACTCCCCTTGAATTTTCTGTTGGTGGAATCTTTCCTGCACCAGTGTCAGTTGGATTAGTGGGGGGGTTTGTTTTTGAATCTTTGGAGCTTACAAATCTACCCTTGTTATCTTTGTATCTATGCATAAAATGGAAATTTGATTCTTTAACTGAATTGAAATCCTAATTCTATCTAGAAGGTAAGAAGGCAACCTGGCTTTGGAGAACCCCACTCTAGTGGCCACGTGGCTCTTCGCTCATGTCTTAAACATTTTATCCTCCTCCCTCAAGCAGCCTTTTAAAATATTTATGCAAACAATCTAAACTAAAAATTACTTCCTACCGTTTGCAACTCCCCGACAACGGCGCCAAAATGTTGTGCTACTTATATGTCTAATATAATGCACTCATTAATTATCAATCCGGGATTTGTAATCAACAAAGTTACAAGACACCAGTAAGAAAGGTAATTCCTAATGTCACGAGTATAGAATCAAACTAGATTATGTATGCTGGAAACAAATCAAAATAGCAAACTACAATGCACTTTGGTTGTCCTTCACAGAGAGGCTATCTATTCCATTATGGCACATGCAAGTATGAAATGGAATTGGTTTGATAGATCAACTCTGATGTCTGACCCGGAAAACTAATTATGCAATCCACACTTTCTGAAAGGAAATCACACATCAATCAGCATAGCATGGGTAGTTCAATAGTCAATATGTTGGGTCTGCTGTGGTTCACAATAAACTTCACTAGTTCTTATCCAAGTAGTTTTGACTATTACTGCCAACAACTATGATCACTCAAGGAAATCAAATTCATGAGAACAGAAAACAAAGCATATGCAAAAACAGAGCAATTAAAGATCTAATCAATAATAGAATGGAAATCTTAATCTATGTTGTATTGCTATCATCTAACAAAGTTAAAGCTTTAGCTAATTCAATGTTTATACTACTGAAAACAAACACTAAGGCTAATCTACGAAAAGGCTGACCTTTGTTGGGCGGTGGGCCCTTGGCATTTCAATCGGTCAGCTACTGAAGTCTACAGGAAGTTTGCTTTTAATACACACATTACTCTCACTCACACTTCAAAACATAAAATCAAAACTCTCTTTAACAACTCAACTCATTATTAATCAGAATATGGAGATAAAATGACATTCCATTAATCTTCACTCAGAAATATGTTCTGTACTATCATATGTTGCTTACATATTGATGATATGCTAACTCTCCTACTCTTCTACCATCCTTTCCACAGCTATTTAATAGTCTGAATCGTGAAACACAAGGAGGCGAAGTGATTTGCAAATCAATCAGTTGTTAAGTTTAATCATTCGGTTACATCTTTAGCTTCATCCTCATGACATGAAGTGCATGAGGATGAGGCAATCAACAAACTATTTTTATCATAGCAAATAGACATCCACCAATTGACTTAGGCGAGATCTGGCACTTAACTTAGTGCATTAGGCTCTTCCATCTTAGTACCAGATCGTAACAGGTAGATGGTACCGGATCATGACAGAGCGTAAAAGGTTGTACCGGATCATGACAGAGCGTAAAAGGTGGTATCAGATCATAACAGAGTGTGACCGTTGGTACCGGATCACAACAGGTAAGATTTAGTACTGGATGCGTTTGGTACCAGATCAATCAACAACAGTCTTGGTGCACAGGTACCGGATCACGACAGAGCTAGTACAGGAACGCTAGACATATAGAGGTCAAAGATTCACATATGACAAATCGAGCATTAGTACATGAAATATTTAATTCCTTAACTCAATAAACCACAAAATGCATGAATTAACCATACTTTACCTTATGACCTTATTACTAGCAATTGGTAGCGTTCTTGTCGTTCACTCAAGCTTTAGGTAGGCCCAAAAAGGTATAGGTGAAGAGTATAATAGGGTAATGAGAATGTCAATTTCAGGTCTCAACACCTACTTTTAGAATTCAAGGGTAGATTGAATACCTTAAGAAGAAATTTATTATCTCAATGTTTTCAGCCTTCCCTTAAGAAATTGTCAATCATCCTCTAGGTTCTTACTAGTCCCTTCCCAAACCTCAGGATGTGAAGATGTACAAGGTAGCCAACCTTCAGACTCTTTGAGTCAGTGTTTTGAACCTTTCATTTTTCACGATCCCTTTCTGAGATGGATTGATCACTTTCCTAAGAGTGTGACTTGCCATACCTTCGTCCTTCCCTCCCTCCCGCCTCCATGAGCTAGACTTTACGATTTCTGATGATGCAATACATTTTCTAACCGATGTTATTTTTGTGATTGACTTGTCATTTTTTTGGTTTATAATGAAGCACAGAGGCAGGTATTATGAGATATTTCTAAGATGGTTTCATTGATTATTTGACTACACCTAGCATTCAAGCAACAGGTAAGTAGAGGTAAGTTAGGATTTTTCATCCATTGTAGATACCATCTGCATATCATACTAGTGTAGTGTAGTTTCATTTTTATGTTCCTTCATTATGTATATATATGCACGCTTATCTTCATTTTATTATATCATATATGAGTAAGGGGTGATATCACAAACCTGAGGATTATTGATGTATTTTGTTGAGATCTAGCAAGCATGGGTCATATCAAAGATGTTGAGGTTCTCATGCGCTCTACGATGAGCACATGTCCCCGAGTTGGAGACAGATGTTATCCCCTATCCTAGGGATAACTAAAGAGATCATGTCTCAAGGCCCACAGGTCCTAAATATGGAGTGCCAAGAGCTAGATGACTTGAGAATGGCCCCAAAGGGCCCCTCTTTTCTTCAGTGCAACCCATCTATCAACAACAGCAGTATCCATCCCACCAGCCTGGTCCTGAAGTAGCAATAAGTCTTTCTCCATGGGGTAACGAGTTTGGGTATCATGGTATGTGTCACTCTGATTATTGAAGCACTTGAATAAGTTGCACTGAATTCTCCTTCATTTCATAATGTTTTCTTGGAAATTATGCTCTTTTAATTTTTCATACCTAGAAGGGTAACATGGTGCCCTAGTAAGTTAATCTCCTTTTAGAATGGGTTGCCATTGGGTGGGTCTATGAAAGGTCCTCATCCATTCCCTCCATACTTACCACTTTCCCATTAAAATAATGTAACTGCAAACTGTATTCTTATTATTTGATATATTATTCATTGGATCAATCCCCATTGCGGATTGATCATGTCAGTTATTATAAAGGACCAAATCCCCTTTTGCATATTGGTCAAAAGATAATTGTAATAGGTAGAATAAGAAGTCGGCCCCAAAAGATATTAAAGAGGCCCCGAAATATAATAAAGGTGGTTATAACCACCCAGTTGGAGAAGTCAGCCCTGCCAATGAAGAGACACTTCACACGTGCCAGTCTTGTATAAATAAGAAGGTTAGCACCTCACTTAGACACACAACTCACTTTCTCATTTGAGAGACAAGTTTCAAAACTGCAGTTAGAGAAGAAGGAGAGAGAGTGGCACATCTTTGGGAGAGGATCTTTTGTTTTAGTTTGAGTTATCTCTTGGCATTGTATTGGCTATCTATAATAAGGAAGTTTTGCTAGGTTTTCCTCCCCTAAAGGGTTTCCCAGGATAAATGTTGTGTCTCTTGTGATTGTGTATTTCTCAATGATCTTGTATTATGTTATTGTTATCTATTGAAATGCAAAGAACTATAATAATGGCTTAAACATTAACATGGTATCAGAGCCAAGTTGAAGAGAGCATCTTTCACAAGAGTGAAAAACGTCATTGTTGTCGTACATGCAAATTAGGGATTATTGATGGTGAAGCTTTTCATCCCTAAAACCACCTAGAAAAGTGTGCCCTCCCCCAAGTATTACTTTGGCACTCTCAGCACACCTTTTCAGTGGCTGGATCTCTCGAAAAGTGAAACCCTAGTTTCACAAAGTACCAGAAGTACCAGAAAACCAGTGTACCAGAAGTACTAGAAGTACCAAGGTACCAAAGGTACCAGAAAACTAGAAGCACCAATCCAGAAATCCGCAGATCAAGTTTAGAGGAGAAAAAGTTGGATTTTCTCAGATCCAAACACACCAAGCTACTCGCCTCAGCCAAGTGCACCTCCTGGTAAGTTCAAATTTTGATTTTGAGCACTTTCATTTTTCGGTCATTTTCCTAGCTCCAGGTAAAAGATGTCTACAAGCGTTAAGATTGTTGACAAGCTCGAAGGAGTGGAAAACTTCTGTGCCTGGAAGTATAGGATTGGACTCATTATTGAAGAGAATCACCTAGAAAGATTCGTCAAAGAAGAAGTACCAGAACCCGCCGATACTGCAGAAAAGGAAAAGCATCAAAATGACACAATTAGGGCCAAAAGAATCATTACAGATTTAATCAAAGACCACCTGATTCCTTATATGTCATCTAAGAAGACTCTGAAAGAAATGTTTGATGCCTTGACTAGACTATATGAAGGAAAGAACATAAAACAGAAGATGAATCTAAGAACTCAACTGAAGAATACAAGGATGCAGAAAGGAGAATCTATTCAGGAATATTTCTCCAGAATATCTCAATTCAAAGAACAACTAGAAGCAATCAAAGATACTATAGACGAAGATGAACTTGTGATGACAGCCCTAAATGGCCTCACAAGACCTTGGGATGCATTCATCCAAACGATTTGTGCCAGAACAGAGAAACTATTGTTTGATGGTCTATGGGAAGAGTGCATCCAAGAAGAAACAAGAGTAGCGAATTGTGAAGCGTTGCTAGCAAGAGATGATGATCAAGCCCTAGATACTCACACCAAAGGAGGAAGGAAGAAACCCTACTTCCAAAAGGAGACTCATAAAGAGCCTCAACAGTCAAAAAAATTCAATCATAAAGAATCTCATCCAAGGAGATTTCAGAAGAAGGGACAATGAAAGGAAAGAGACTACTCATCTATACAATGCTATCATTGTGACAAGATGGGACATATTGCAAATTTTTTTCCAGCCAGATGAGAAGAATACAAGAGAAAACATAAGAGGCACCATTCCCATGAAGTCGAAGATGAAGAGCCACCTGCAAAGATAATAAGAGAGAAGATCAAAGACCATGTCTTAATCTCGACCCTCTCAGGATCTGTAACACCTGGAGAGGACACTTGGCTCATTGATAGTGGTGCATCCAAGCACATGACGGGACAAAGAAACATTCTCTCTTATATCTTAGAAAAGAAGTTTTCTCAGAAAGTGACACTTGGAGATGATTACCAATATGCCATCAAGGGAGTGGGAGAATCAAACCTCAAATTGAATTCAGGGAATTCATTGAAGATGAAGGACGTACTATATGTACCAGGTTTGACCAAGAACCTACTCTCCATTTCAGCTTTAGAAAAGAAAGGCTTCAGAGTTTCCTTTATAGATGGAGAAGTTCTCATGTGGGCTAAAGGAGAAACTTTAAATGAAGCAATCATCATTGGAGGTGAAGAAAATGGCCTGTATAAACTAAAGGGTCACTGAGAGGCTGCCATGACCCACGCCATTGAAAACTCATGTGAACTTTGGCATAGAAGATTAGCTCACATCAACTACAAGGCACTACCATACATATGCAAAGTGGTCACAAGTTTACCAGAACTCAAAGATGACCATGAAGGTGTATGCTATGGATGTGCACAAGGGAAGAACATCAAGAACCCATTTCCAAAGAGAGACAGCAAAGCAGAAGGAGTCTTGGAGCTCATTCATTAAGATGTATGTGGCCCAATGACATCGTCCTCCATTAGTGGGTATGTATATTATGTATCATTTATTGAGAATTATTCTCGTAATACCTGGATATATTTTTTGAAATCTAAAGATGAAGTGTTCAGTAAGTTCAAGGAATTCAAAGCCTTGATAGAGAATCTTTCTGAAAGAAAGATTAAGATACTCAGGTCAGATAATGGAGGAGAATATACATCAAAAGAGTTTGTGAACTTCTACAAAGATGTTGGGATCAAGAGGGAACTCACCACTCCCTATAATCCCCAACAAAACGGTGTAACTGAATGAAAGAACATAATGATCATCAAAGTTGTGAAGACTATGATCCATGATCAAGATCTTCCTATGTGCTTATGGGCAAAAGCAGCAATGGTAGTTGTATGTGTGCAGAACTGATTATCCCATAGTGCACTAGGGCTCAAGACCCCAGAAAAGATGTTCACCGAAAAGAAGCCAGAGGTAAGCCATGTCAAAATATTTGGCTGCCCAGTATTTATTCATATACCGAAAGAGAAGAGAAACAAGCTGGAACCTTTAGGAAAGAAGGGAATATTTGTGGAATATTGTGAGGTCTCCAAGGCCTTCAAAATCTATATACTTGGTCACCATCACATTGAGATCAACAGGAACGTGACTTTTGATGAAGATGCAGTGCTTAAGAAATCAAGAAGATGCCAGCTTGAAGAAGCATATGAAGAGGAACCCATAATCCCCATGACTATTGAACCAGTGAGCGAGGTTCCCAGAGCTGTTGAACCAATGAGGGAAGTCGTAACTTCCCCTGATGAGGAATTACTAGAAGATCATGAAATGATAGAAGTTCAAGAACCTCCTTAGATGACGATCCTCCATAAAAGGAAGCCAGCTTAGGCTAGAGAGCTTATTCAAGATGGAGAGAAGTATGGTGTTCCCGAAGGAACCACGAGACAGGTGAAAAGACCAAAGCCATTCTCCAGTTATACGACTTTGATGTGCAATCTTCTAGAGGAGGAGCCTACTTGCTTTGAAGAAGCCATTCAGAGGAAAGAATGGGCAGATGCCATGACAGAGGAATACCAATCCATAATAAAGAACGATGTATGGGAAATAGTTCCCAGATCGAAGAGTAAAGTTGTGGTATCCTCGAGATGGCTCTTCAAAATAAAACATGTTGTTGATGGAAGTATTGAGAAGTATAAATCAATATTTGTCGATCGTGGATTTTCTCAAAAGGAAGGCATTGACTATGAAGAGACATTCGCTCCTGTGGCTAGATACACTTCGATCAGAACCATCATAGCTCTTGCAGCTAAGATGAAATGGAAGTTGCACTAGATGGACATGAAAACATATTTCCTAAATGATGCAATCGAAGAGGAAGTGTATATAGAGCAACCTCAAGGATTTGATGTTGAAGACAGGAAGTCTCATGTCTGCAGATTGAAGAAAGCCTTATGCGGATTGAAGCAAGCTCTTAGAGCTTGGTATGGTCGTATAAATAGTTTCTTAACAAGCTTAGGCTTTACCAAGAATAAAGAAGACTCTAACCTCTACTTCAAGGTCATGAACGATGTGCCAGTAATATTACTGTTATATGTGGATGACTTATTCTTAACTGGAGAAGAAAATCTCATCACTGAATGTAAAAAGAGACTTGCCTCAAAATTTAAAATGAAAGACCTTGGACTAATGCATTATTTCTTAGGTCTTGAGGTATGGCAAAGTCTTGAGAGGATCTTCCTTGACCAAGGGAAGTATACAGTCAAAATCTTGAAGAGATTCGACATGTTGGAGTGCAAGTCCATGAATACACCCATGGAAGCGAAGTTGAAGCTGTTGGTCGACACTTTGTCAGAGTTGATTGATGCCACACTATACAAACATATTATTGGATCATTGATGTACCTGACGAACACCAGACCAGACATTTGTTTTGCCGTGAACACCTTGAGTCAGTTTCTGGTAGAACCCAGACATGTTTACCTAGTGGCTGCAAAACATGTGATGAGGTACCTTAAAGGTACAATAGATTGTGGTCTCAGCTATGATGGAGATCATAATTTCACATTGAGTGGATATATTGATGCATATTGGGCAGGAAGTGTTTCTGACAGGAAAAGCACTTCAGGATGTTGTTTCAGTTTGGAATCAGCTATGATCTCGTGGCAGAGTAGGAAGCAATTTAGCATTTCTCTCAGCACAGTGGAAGCAGAATACATTGTTTCATGTTCTACCAGCTGCGAAGCTATATGGCTTCGAAAGTTGTTGACTGGTCTATTTGACCTAGAGATGGAAGAAACCACGATCCTATGTGACAACTAGAGATGCATAAAGATGACAGAGAATGTTGTATTCCACGACAGGTCGAAGCACATAGAGATCCAATATCATTACATCTGTGACATGGTGCAGAGAGGAGCCCTAAAGCTCCAGTACATTAGCACAGATGAACAGGTTGCTAATGTGTTGACCAAGCCTCTATCTCGTGTAAAGTTTGAGCACTTTCGAGATAAGCTTGGTATAGTCCGAAAGGACCTTCCTCGAAAGGGGGAGTAGTTGTTGTGATGAGACATCTCTTGCTTCCGACCGGATGGTTGTGACGTAAAGTAAGATGATGTGATGTGACTAGCACTGAGCTTCCGGCTGGATAGCTATGACGTAAAGCCAGTCTAGTATCCTGCTTCTGACCTGATGGTTGTGACGTAAAGCAGGATAAGTACCTTGCTTCCGACCTGATGGTTGTGATGTAAAGCAAGATGATGAGATGAGACTAGCATTGAGCTTCTAGCTGGATAGCTGTGACGTAAAGCCAGTCTAGTATCCTGCTTCTGACCTGATGGTTGTGATGTAAAGCAAGACGAGTACCTTGCTTCCAACCTGATGGTTGTGATGTAAAGCAAGATGATGAGATGAGACTAGCACTGAGCTTCCGGCTGGATAGATGTGACGTAAAGCCAGTCTAGTATCCTGCTTCCGACCTGATGGTTGTGATGTAAAGAAAGATGAGCATCTTGCTTCCAGCTTGACATTTGTGACGTAAAGCAAGACGATGAGATGAGACTAGAACTGTGCTTCTGACTGGATAGTTGTGACGTAAAGCCAATCTAGTATTATTATGATGAGCCAACCTCGTGTTGTGATGATGATGATGATGTATCCATTTTACACTAATACATATTGAGGCAGATGATGATTGCATTCCTTTGAGAATGACGATGCTACCAATCAAGAAAAATTTCGATGATTTATAGATATGTCAGTCAGTGTTCCAAGATGATATTGATGATGTTGTCCTCTCACCCACTTGATGCTATTGATGATAAAGGCTCTCTCTCTCGCATGATGTTATTGAAGAATACCCTTATTGTTAAGGGGGAGTGTTAAAATAATGTAACTGTAAAGTGTATTCTTATTATTTGATATATTATTCATTGGATCAATCCCTATTGCAGATTGATCATGTGGGTTATTATAAAGGACCAAATTCCCTTTTGCGGATTGGTCAAAAGATAATTGTAATAGGCAGAATAAGAAGTCGGCCCCAGAAGATATTAAAGAGGCCTCGAAATATAATAAAGGTGGTTATAACCACCCAATTGGATAAGTCAGCCCTGCCAATGAAGAGACACTTCACACGTGCATGTCTTGTATAAATAAGGAGGCTAATGCCTCACTTAGACACACAACTCACTTGCTCATTTGAGAGACAAGTTTAGGAACTGCAATTAGAGAAGAAGGAGAGAGAGTGGCACATCTTTGGGAGAGGATTTTTTGTTTTAGTTTGAGTTATCTCTTGGCATTGTATTGGCTATCTACAATAAGGAAGTTTTTCTGGGTTTTCTTCCCCTAGAGGGTTTCCTAGGATAAATGTTGTGTCTCTTGTGATTGTGTATTTCTCAGTGATCTTGTATTGTGCTATTTTTATCTATTGAAATGAAAAGAACTATAATAATGGCTTAAACATTAACATTTCCATCCTTACTCCTCTCATTTACCCCTACCTTTGTTCGAGCATTGGGTTTGCCACACTAGGAAGGGTTGTACCTTTCCTTGTGGGAAGAAGGGGCTAAAGGCCCAAAGGGTATAAGTAGTTGGCAAGAGTTAAAAGCTAAAATGAAACCTTTGAGATGTTTCTCCCAGGGATTCTTGAGAAAGCAGTAAAAATATTCTCAATAGAAAAATGGAACCCGTAAGATAAATAGACACTCAAGGTATTAGTTGGTGGATGGGAGGTCTCATCATGAGCCAACCTATTATGACCATGGGCATGTAGCGGTATGACACTACCATCTATCTGGTCACCAAACCAGGGTAGTGGCTCTTGGTGGCATAGCCAAGAGAAAGGGGTCTCATCACTAGCCAATCTTCTCATCTCCATGAAATGCTTGTGGGTAAAGCTATCACCTCTAGTCACCAAGCCAGGACAATGTCCCTCAGCTCTTCTCTTGAGGCTTAAAAGAAAAAGATAAAAAACAATAAAACTAAGAATAAAAGGCATTGAATGGGATAGGAAAGAATGGCATCTATGACAAGATGTGACTCACCCTCTACAAAGGCACCCACATGTAATATCTACATTTCCTTGTTATCACTACACCCCATGCCCAAACACTTCCCTCACGCCACCTCACACACACTTACATGACCTAGATTGACTCTCACCTAGGAAACACCCCAAACTTAAGGAGGATTAGCCCAATAGGACACCCTGAGAACTTCTCCAAACCTGACTTGTTAAACTACATAACGTCTTTAAGCATTTGTCTAGGTAAAGGGGGGTTTGATGCACATGTTTGGGTAATTTGATTATTATATGTGATTGACATTACTATGATCTCTGTGACTTATGAACCCTTGGAGGGCGTACTTTTTGTTGTTGTAGGAATTTTCCAGGTGGACATGTACATATGGGGGAATGATTAGCTCAAACCTCCATGGGGATGAAAACCCACAAATGGATGTTGTGACACCTGTTATCGTACAGTTTGTAGCTAGGTCAAAAGGCTAAAGGATAGAGGCCAAACTGGCGTAACAGGAACCTACCCCACCCAATGTCACCTCAATGGGGAGAGTCTTTCTATCTAGGGAGGTTAGCCCAGGGGAGATGTCCCCAGTAACCTGGGGTTTTGAAGAGGCAAAGATATAAAGTTTAAGGTTAAAGTCCCTCCTCACAGGTTACCACCAAGATCAGATAGTTTGGCTGATCAGCCAATAAATGAAGTGTATGCCCAAATGAGAACACCTGCCCGAAACAAGACAACAACAAATAATATATGCAGGCTATAATTCAGTGGGTTAGTACTTCATGTAACTATCTGACATCAATATATAAGCAATGTGAAACAACATATATTAATGAGATCAACATTTTATCAATGTGGCAATGGAAAAGTATCAATGTTGGAAATACTAAAACAACTGGGAGGGGGGGGTGAATCAGTTGTTTATGAGCTTAAACAATTTTATACCTTTTAAAATATTATTAATCTTCCTTCAAGGTGATCATCAACAACATGCAGCATATGTACAGTAAAAGTAAAAACCATCAGTCACACATAAAGTACACATAGAG
>ML807014.1:5923-21375 GCA_009831015.1 Picea engelmannii | reverse complement strand
GAGCTTAAACAATTTTATACCTTTTAAAATATTATTAATCTTCCTTCAAGGTGATCATCAACAACATGCATCATATGTACAGTAAAAGTAAAAACCATCAGTCACACATAAAGTACATACAGAGACAGATTTTCACGAGGAAACCCATAAAGGGAGAAAACCTCTTCTTCTTCGAAATGATAGGCAGTATTTTGCAGTTCTGTACATCATTTATAATTGAACACCAACTCAATGTGAGGCTGCTACCTCTGTTTTACAAGCTGCAACTTGTTTGAGAGCTCCAACTCTCTGGTTTCTCCAGCACCTACTAGAAGGAAGCACCAACTCCCTGAGTATTCCAGCACCAACTGGATGAAAGCACCAACTTCCCGAATGTTCCAGCACCAACTGGATGGAAGCACCAACTTCTAGTTACACAGGCTCCAACCTTAATAATAGAGAACACCTGTTCTCCCTAGCACCACCCTGCCACCCTTGTTTTTCTGGCTACAACCAGATGGAAGTTACAACTTCCTGTGTTCAAGCCCCCACTTAAACTTCTGAGGACAATAGGACTCCCGAGCACCTCCCAACCACCCTTGAATATTAAATAATGAATACACAAACAACTTATGCAGATAAATCACTTCTTACCATTTTTACTCTGTTCTGTAAATCTGATCTTCAACAAATTGTTCTGCAATTCTTCTCTTCCTCAACAGGTCTTCTCTACATCACATTCTTCTGTCATTCTGCTCTTCTTTTGCTCTGCCTATCATTCTGCTTTGTTTCTCCTTTACATTTCATTTCATTTTGTATATCTATTGAAATTTCATGCTCAACATCTTCTCCTTTCACCTTTCTTACTGTTTCGTTCTTTTTCCATCTAGAACGGCCAACACAATTCAGTCTCTCTCATTTTCTTTTATACACCTTGCCTTGACGATTCCACTTCCCCTTCCCATAGGCAATACAAGGACATTTGTCTTGGCAACTGAAACGCTAACCGATGTGTCATTATCAGTCTGTTTCTCTTAATGGATTCATAACTGAAGCGTTAATGTGTGAGAAAGAACAGCAGCCCTCCGATCACTTTCAAACCTTATCCGCACCGTTGGATAATCTTTATTATTCTTGCCCTTTAAATCGGGTTTCAGCATTTCGTCATTTCTTTGCCCAAGTCTCAACACTTTCACATCACGATTTCCGAACCTCCGAAATGAACTTTATTCTTGACTCCTTCTCTTCCCGTGACCAAGGGCTGTGACCAAGGTTTTATGTGGAAGGCACTTTCACGATTTCGCATATCGCGAAATCGGAAGTCTTGATGTTCAGAATTCTTGTCCATACCAAAACCCGATCCCCAAAATTCCGTATAGAAAACGGATCAACGATCCAGATTCTATTTAGATCTGACGGTTGCTATTATGTCGGGAATTCACTCATCGCAAAATCGGAATCATTGTTGCACTTGTTTCTTTTCCTTTTGGAGTCGCGATTCGCGAAACTCCGACACGGAGTTAGATCAACGGTTCAGGTGCGATCTTGACTCGACGGTTGCGATTGAATCACAATATCGTGTTTCGCGATTTCGGCATTTCTGTTGCAGTGTGTTCTTGTGTCCTTGATATCGCGATTCGAGAAACTCCGATGTGGGTTTTGATCAACCGTCCGAGTTTGATCTTGGCTCAACGGTTGCGATTGAATTGCAATATCGCGTTTCGCGATTTTGGAGTTATGTTTATCAATTGATTTTGACATTGCAAAGTGTCAATTCCCGAAACTCCGACAAGGACTAGATTCTACGGTTCAAATTCAGTCTAGATTCAACGGCTGCGATTAAATCGCGAAATCGCATTTCACGATTTTAGGGTTCTTGATATTAAGTGGATTGGACATTTCAAAGTCCCGATTCCCGATTTTTCGATGAAGCCTCCTGTTGAGCTTCTCCCGGTGGTGCCTGATCGCTGCCACGCTTATCTCCCTCGTAGCTTCTGCAGATCTGACGGTTGACAGATGTCTTCTTCCGATCTGACGACTCAGATCCTCTCTTCGACAAGCGCTGTAAAACACGGTCCAGATTCATTTTGGATTCAACGGTTACGATTGAATCATGATCTTGTTGCCACGGGATTCCTGTCTGATACAAACTTGCCATCAATGGCAACCATTCGTTGTTTGTTCAATATGTGCCAACAATCAATTCATCAATAACTATTAAGATGATGTGGCTAACAATGTATTTAACCAATCTTTTACTCAATATATGCTTTCAATCATCATCTAATTGTTTATCATCATAATTTTCTACGTCAAGATGGAATAACCAAGTGTGACGTTAGCCTAGTTAGGGTTAGCTAGTTAGTTAGGGTTTCAAATTTTAAAGTTTTGAGAGTTGGTTTGAGCACTATCACTTCAACGTTGTGGTTCTAAGATCAGTGCCTAAGGGTAGATGGAGTCAATTAACGAGAGGACGCAAAGTTGAAGGAATGAAGGTTAAGGACAAGAGGGAAGGGTTCTAGAGTGCTGAAATGGTAGGGCCCTAGAATCAAAACCCTAGGGGAAAGAGGCTCACTCCGGTGTTGCTTAAACAAGGCCTCGTGCTCTTTCCTCCTTCCTTAGGTCAAAATTGGCAAAACGGCTAGCATGTGAGAAGAGTTAAAACAAGAGGATCAGGTGAGGGAGAGTGTTGCAATGGCAAGGCTCTATCACTAAAACCCTAGAAGATGGATGGCCCTAGGTGTAGATAACCTAGGCCTGGGACGTCACCTCCTTCTTAACCTTTAAAAATCAAAGCTAGCTTAAGGGAAGAAGTGAGAAGAGTGTAGCAAAGGCCAGGCTCTTTCTTCCTTCTTCAATGGCTGAATATTTCTCTCTAAGGGGACATGAAACAAGGACCTACTTGTGTGCTTGTCACCTAGGGTTTTAAAATTAGCAAATTTATAAGTAAATGAAAGAATATAAACCTACAACCATTCAATTAAGAAGTTTTGCAAGAAAAACACTTACATATCATGAGGAAAAGCATATGCAAACCCTAGTTGTAAACCTTCCTTCAAGAGAAATGCCAAACATGCCAAGATAATCCTTCCATCAACAAGTGTGCCTCCTTTAAAATACCAAATACCCAACAAGGGCGCAAAAAATCAGACCTCACAAGAGAGTGAGTTGTGCTGTTATGTCCAAATGAGGGAAAAACATCCTCAATATATAGTGTATCATGACCTATAATTAAAATTAGGTCATTAAAAATAGCCAACAAGGCTACAAACCAAAATCATACTATTTTTACATCAAATGCTAAGTAAAAGGCCTAAATGAGCAAAAAGTGAGATGTCAAGCCCCTTTGAGGGAGACGTTAGGCCCTTTTGGGGCTAGTCCAGCATCCAGAAGTCAAACGTTAGCCCTTCCTAGGCTCCTCCAAGCTGCCACACGTGCCAGTCGTCCTGTCAAACTACCACACACTCAAGGTGACATCAAGGCCTCTTGGGTAACGTCTTGGTCATCAAAAGGGAAACACTCCATCTGAGAAGGGTCAACCCCCCTGGGCTAGGCTCAGCCAAAGTGTCCTAGATGGAATGTCCTTCTTCTTCTCATGTGCAAGAGCTCAACCAATCATTGTCCTGTCTCTGCCCTTGATGGGGTCCCAACAACCATCTAATGGGCTCTTCAGCCCCATGGAGGTCCGAGCTACTCATCTCCCCATGTGTACCGATCCAACTGGTACCTGTCCGTTGGGCATGGTCCTGCACATCAAAAACTTCGCCCTCCATGGGCTCATTAGTCACAGGGATCATAACAATGTCAATCATGTTTCATCATTAATGTTATCAAACACATGCATAAAAAAGCTGATATATCATTCAATAGCTCAAGGATGTTACAATGACCTACAATACAAAGCCGAAGAAAAAGACAAAATACCCTATTGGGCCAATATCCATAAGAAAAGGAAAGTCTCCAGAGGGTATCGTCCAAGCCATGTAAAACGAGGTGATGTGGTCAAGGGATGTCCAGACACATGGGTAGAGTGAAAGACAGGGATGCATGATATTACCTGAGGGTGCCTTTGTAGAAGGCGAGCTATACCTGTCATGGATGCAATTCTTTCCAAGCCCTTTATTGCCTTTATTCTTTCTTTTCTTTATTGCTTTTCCTTTTTTTTATTTCAAGGTCTAACTAGAGGACACTGCCTTGGTGTGGTGACCAAAGTTGACAGTGTTACCCACAAGCACTTTCGCAGAGATGATAAGGTTGGTTTGTGATGAGACCCCCTTTCCCTTGGCCATGCAACCAAAGGTCACTACCCTGGCGTGGTAACCAGATAATGGCAATGTCATACTGCTAGGTACCCATGAACATAATAGGTCGACTCGTGATGAGACCCCCTATCCTCTTGGCTAGGTCTTGGTTTGTTTTCTTCGGGTCCCTCTTATTTCTTGCTGAGAGGGTTTTTATTGCCTTCTCGGGGATCCCTGGGTGAGACATCTCTAGGTTTCATTTTTTTTATGGCTTTTATCTTTTTACCAGCTGCTTTTACCTTCTTGGCCTTTAGCCTCTTCTTCCCACGAGATAAGGCGCAAACCCCACAAACAAATCATCCTAATGCCCGGACTAGGGGAATGGGGTAGATGAGTGGGAGATAAGATGTAAAAGTGATGATATGATGGGAGCGGACGATGGCTCTTCAGAAATCCCCCTGGTGGCAAACCAAAACCTATGGGTACAAGTTTGCTAAGACACCCTGTCAGTCCCCCCAACCATGGTCAAGTGGGTCAATGTAAGATCCAAGCAGTCGTCAGAAATAAAAGGAATTTGATGCATATATCTAAAGTCTATAATGATCAAAATGACACATACCATGATACCTGGACCAACTACCTCATGGAGCAAGAGTCTTCTCCGATACAAGTCCAAGTCGATGGTGACGGATGTTGTTGCTGCTGACAAGACAAGCCTGATGAAGGAGAAGAAAGATGGGCCCTCGAGGGCCATGCTCAGGTCAATCCTGCTCTCGGTATTCCATGTCTAGGACCTGTGGGCCTCGAGACATGATCTCATAGTTATCCCTAGAAATCGTGGATAACAACCCCAACTAGTGGTAGAGAGTCATCAGGGACTTTCACCAGGAAGAAAGAAGGGTGTTGCATCAGAGACACCCTGACAGACCTAGACCCAAGGGGATCTTACCTTTCCACCTGGATGTTGACCTTTGGGATCCCATGATGTCACCTTTGTGGCCCTAGACGTCATCCAAAGTCAGGGTTTGCACCTTGAGGTTAGTTGTGATTTGATTGACACATGTGGGCATCATCCAGGGACTTTGGTGGCCAAACGCCCTACTTCTGGAGCCCAACGTTTCACCCTAGGGGCTCAACATCACCCTAGAAGGGCATGGTGTCACCCTTGGAAATGATTTCAAGGGTTAATTACTTTCATTTATGTAAAAACTGGATTTTTGATGTAATTTGACCAGGCCAGCCTTTTTATGACCTAATTTTAATTAAAGGTCATTGAAAATGTATAAATAGAGAGAAAATACTCTCATTTTGTCATCATCACTCATCACACAAGTGGTGTGGTCTGAAATTTGCGCCCTTCATGGGAGTTATTGGCTGAAATTTTAGGCACGCTTTCTCTTGGAGGCTAAAATTTGCAACTTGGATCTTTTCTTGGTGAAGTTACTTGGCATTCTAGGGTTTTATGGCTTGATTATTCTTGGTGAAGTAAGTAAATCTGCAATTCTTCATTTTATTTGAATGATTTATGGTAAATTTTCTTATTCATGTTAAAGATTATGAAATTGCTTGCCTGACAAACCCTAGGAGTAAAGCAATTAATTTGTTACTTTTTACTTTTCATTTGTTAGACCATGCCAAGAAGAATTTGACCTAGGTAAACTTCTAAAGCCCTAAATACTAGCACTTTAGAAGTCATTATCTAATCAATTGTTGCTTCTAGTATCTTTCAATAGTCTAAGGAAGATTTTGCTAGAGCCTAAAATTGCTTCCACTCTAGCAAGTTTATCCTTAAGGTTTGGATGTTTGAGGCCTTGAAGAGCCAACACCTCTTCCATCCATCTCTTATCCTTAGGTAAGTATAATCATTGTGCCATTTCTTCCAAGAGAAAACCGTCACTTATAGACTCCATTTACCCATAAAGGCACTAGTCTACTCATCATATTGATTGACGGATCAAACAAGCTTTCAAACTATCTTCCTTGAAACATTTACTAACTTCTACTAACCTTAAACTAGACTAATTCATTGACCAACTTTTTTTTGTTGCAAAAGATTGCTACAACCATCTAACAACAACAAATTTATTTCAAAAGTGACATTAAATGTTGGTTAAACATTGGCAATTTTGCTTGTGACAAGTAGTCATCATTCTACCAACCTAGAGCTACGTTTTCTTGTCTTTTTCAAGCAATTTCAAGGCATAATTATTGTGGTTGTTACAAAATACTTATTGTTGTTGTAAATAATTACATTGTTGTTGTTTTATATCAACTTATTTTTCATAGGTTCATGGTCTTATGAAGCACTAACATCATTTGGTACTTGAAAGTTGCCATTCTTTTCTATTTGTTGTCTTGTTATGGGTAGGTACACCTTATTTACCTTTTGCTTCATCTCTATAAGACACGAAGAACCTTTGACTTGAGTGACCAGTGAGAGGGGGGGACTTTCTTGCATCTTTTGCCTTAGTCATCAGCCTTTTAGGTCACTGGGGATGTCTCCCTGGGAGTACTTTGACATACTCCTAAATAGAAAGGGGCTTCATGTTAAGGTGGCATTGATAGGGCACTCCCTGTTATGCAAATCTTGCATCCACTTGCCTTGGGATTTGGGCAAGTACAGATTGTGTGATAACATGAATAATATCATATCTGAGGTATTTGTGTTATTTACTTGAGTTGCTTCTATTGTATTCGTTGTGTATATGTTATTGGCTGCAATATTATCATTTACTTGCTGCAAACAAACAAAGAACCGCCATTATAAACCTCAACGCAACTTAAGAGACTAAAATCAACAAAGTGTTTGAAAAAATAACACAACCAGAAAACTCATAAAACTCAATAAAAACTCAATGTTCCAATCATATATGGTTGGGAATATTATAGGGCCTTGCTCCATGAGGTACAAGTCGGTATTATGGTGAGCATCATTTCAATATTTAAGCCATTTGAGTATATTGTATCTTAGATTTCTCTAGATTTCATTATATATGCTTGGACATTATGCCTTTTTCCCTGCTTCACCTTAGTGGTTGAAATTCTGCCCTAGTAAGTGGTCTTCCTTGGGAATGGGTTTTCTACTAAGAACTCCATTAAAGAGCCATCATACCGTTCCCGACCATACTTACAACTTTCCATCATTATTCCCCTCCATTTCCTTATCTCTTAGGATTTTAGGGTGTATTGACCCAAGAAGGGGTTGTCCCTCATTCTATGGGAAGAAGGGGTTGAAGGCCCAGAGGGGTTGATGTTGGGTAAGAGATAAAAGCCTTGCATAAACCTTCTAGATGCTTTGCCCAAGGATCACCCAAGAAAGCAATGAAACAATTATCTTTGAGTAAAGGGGACCCACAATATAATGAAGAATGCTTAAAAGGTTAGTTGAAGGATATGAAATCTCATCACGAGCTGACCTATCACGTCCATGAATATCTAGTGGTATGACATTATCATCATCTGGTCACCAAACTAGGGAAATGGCTCTCAGTTGCATGGCAGAGAGAAAGGGGGTCTCATCACGAGCCAACCTTCTCATTTCCACTAGGTGTTTGTGGGTGACCTTTCCATCATCTGGTCACCACGTTAGGGCAATGACCTTCAACCTCTCCTTATGTTATATTGAAAGAAAATACAAAGAAAGAAAGATAAAAGGAAATTGATGGGATTGGAAAAGTGCATTGCGGACGTAGGTACCACACACCCTCTACAAAGGCACCCATGAATGAGACACTATGACCCCTTGTATGTCATGAGCCCTATGCCCATTGAGTCTTGACCCCAACCACTCCATCCACTTTACATGGCTTAGAGAGGGATCTATTGGAGACTCGCCTTGACCTAAAGCAAGATCTACCTAAAAGGACACCTCGTCAACCCTCCCATATTCAAGATTGACAAGTCCATAGTGTCTTTGAGCAATTAATTGTTTGATATAGTGATCTTTGATGCACATGCTTAGATGGCTCATTGTTGATTGGATTCACTTATCATCATGTTATGACTTGAGATCCTTGGAGGGCGTGCTCATGTGTCTTTGCAAGACCTAGTTGGTGGGCAGTTTTGAGAGAACAAGCCTAGCTTGGGCTTCCATGGGGCTACAAGCCCACGGGTTGGACACCAAGGGCCCACATGCCAAATGAGAAAGATCGGACTTGGAAGGCCTTGAGATTGACTTGGATGACATAGCCTAGCCCCCACATGCCAAACATTTTTCCTAGGAGAGAAAAAATGTCACTCCTAGAGGCAAGACGTCACCTAGGGGTGTTAGGGCTTGGTGGTGAGGTGCCACTCATTGAGACATGGACGTTTTAAGGAGAAGAGGGTCTTCACCATGATGAGATTGTCTAGATGCTTGACATGTGGCCTTTGGAGGCCTAACCATGCTTCTCCAACACCAACGACTTCTTCAAAGTGGCAAAACGTTCCCTAAAGGGGAGACGTCCATGTAAAATTAGGGTTTATTTGTGCAAAAAGTGAAACTTTAGATGAATTGTTTAATATTACTTTGTTAAAGGGGGCAAGATTAGGGTTGTTGACCCCTAGTCTTGTGGTTTACCCCTTAATTTGTGGGCAAGTCACCTTGGTGACATTTTGTATAAATAAGAGATCATAAGATCTCATTTTAACATAAACTATCCCTCTTGTGAGAGGACTTGATCTGAAATTTTAAGCTATCTTGGCTCTTTTATCTCTTTTGCACTTGTGTATGGCTATACTTATGAATGGTTGATGGAAGAAGTGATGTGCTAGCCTTGGAAGACTATTCTATTACTATCGTGGTGGATTGTCTTGACATTTTTCCTTGAATTGGTATGGTTTTTACTTTCTTGCTATCATTTGTTTCAAGTCAAGGTTATTGTTCTAGGAACTAGGTGGGAAGTATAAGGGCATACACCCCCACCATATTCTTCATCACTTTATGCTTCATCTTATTGCTTTAACAAGGGTTTGCTAAGAGAAGTATAAGGGCATACACATTCTGAACCTAAGTCCTAGCCTAGAGAAACTTGCCTTGGGAAGTAAAAGGGCTTACACCCCAAAGGAGGTAGCTTCTCTAAGCTCCTTTTGACTCCATTAACCTAATAGTAAAGACACTAGTCATATTTTTTGCATTGGAGATATAAAATCATTGCCTTAGGAAACACAATTTTTGGTCTTTTGAAAGGTTTCTTGCTTGAAGTTGATTGTCTCATTAAGAGGAGTCTTCCCCCACTTTGGCGTCCCCTCTCTCCCACTATTCAAATTGTTGTTACAAACATTAACCTACAACCATTAGGGTTGCATAACCCTAGCTACTAACACTCTCATAACTCCGAAACTAACCCTAGACTAGCTCTCTAACTTTGTTCATTTACTCTACTAACTAGGGCACATCTTTTAAGATAGTTCTCGGCACTTTTCCATGATTGAATTTGTTGTTGCATGCCACTGAATGCTACAGCCATAAGGCTGCAATTTTCTGCAGAAAATACATGTTTACAAAAACCATCTTTTATTGTTTCTTAAGTGCCAATTTTCAGCCTATATTCATTGCTAAGTTTAATGTTGATTTATCTAACTAGTCTATATTTTCATATGTTGATTTTAGATGTTTCATTTCGTTGATATAAACTGATATCTACTGCTGCAAATTAGGAACAACAAGCTTAACTTGTTGATCCAACTAACATATATCATTACAAAGTGTCTTTTCTTGTGTCTCGGGTAGGTACAATCATCTAGAGAAGTACTATACATGTGGGACAACAATTACTTGACTTACAAGGCATCTCGCCCTACCTTTTATTCCACTTAGATTTGACCTCTACGGGCAACACTTCCACTTCCCTCCATCTCCATCTTAATCCCCCTAAGGTCATCGGGATCACCTCCCTAGAGTGACCTAGTCACCCTTGAAGTGCGAGACCTACATGGAGGTGACATTGGGTGTAGGATTCCCAAGTTGTAGCACTTGTTTTTTGGTTGGGTCGAGCTTTGCCCAACCTACAACTTGCACTATAGCATGGTGGAGAGTGGTTCTCTCTACATTAGTACTCAACATATCTCCATTTTATATAGATAAGTGTCTCATCTACCTCTGTGTATTGACATGATTATGTGTATAGTTAAATGAACAACATAATATTTAGATGTAACCATTTGGTCTGTAAATCAAATTGTGTATTGTGGAGACACTAGAAATTGCGCATAATGTTTAATTGTGTGAAGAGTTTCACATTCTTGCTTGCAAATACTTCATGTCTTGTGAGAATTACTTACAAATGTATGCCTGTGAATAAAGTTGTGTGTTCATATATAAGAAATGATACAAATATTTATGATTGTTATGCATGCGTATAATTCAAGGTCTCTGTACTAACCTGAGGGAAGAAACGTCCCTACTCACTTTGTATTGTTGTAATCCTATGGCATATGCATGTACTCACACACACACACATACATATATCCTGTGTATGTTCTCTGTGTGCCACGGTGTTGGAATGCCCAACCCCAACCAATCTTTCAAAGAATAGGGTATTGTGAAGAAGTACAGAGGAAACCATGGAGTACCTTGGTCAAGCGCAAGCATCCTCGAGGTTCGGTAGAACTTGATAAGGACTTGAAGAAAGACATTCGCAATATGGCTAAGTTTAGGTGTGGACTGTTAAGTCAATGGATAAGCCCTAATTCGCTTCAGAAGAATCGTGGTTGTGGATTTGGCACAATGAATAAATCCACGTCGTTTATCGAGACGTGGTCGAGATGCGACCTCAACCATTGATTGGGCTGAAAGGAAAATATCCTGACCCTTCATTGGCGCTAAGCACAAAGCCATACTCTAAAATCAACAAGGGTCGTTGATTTGTCGAGGAGCGATCGTGGACAATCCTGGACCGTTGGGTTCGTGGGTATTAATGTGGTGAGAACCTCCTGGTCAGAATGACCTCGGAAGCTCGAGAGATGATCCAAATCATCCATCGAGGTGAGGACGCAATGAAACTCCACCATAGATCTTGGTGAATCTCGTTTGAACAAGACCAAGGGAAAAATGGTGAAATTGTCACGACGTACCCTGTTGATTAGTATCACCATCGTACCCAAAGAGGGTACGTGCTAATTGGTGATCGAAGAAAGGGGCAAGGGATACTCTTTGTCAAATAGCCACCAAGTCAGGTGCCATTGAACTAGAATCGTTGAATCCACGAAATGAAGACCCTATGTGAGTACCACGTGCCCTAACGGAAGAAGGCCACGTGTCACCCTAAGAAGGTGCCATGTGTCACACAGTTTTGGCAGAATTAGACAAGGGCCCACAGGAAATATGGATGCCATATGTCAAGCAGTACGTATGTCATGTGTCACCACGCGTGTTAGTAGAAGATGGAGAAATGACTAAGTATTAAGACTCCATGAAGTCATGAAAGTTAGGGTCGTAGAATTTTACCTCCGCGAGTCCACAAGTTCGCAAAGAGGAAAAATGACTAAGTATTGAGACTCCATGGGCTCATGAAAGTTAGGGTCGTATAATTTTACCTCCACGGGTCTGGTAGTCCGCAAAGAGGAAAAATGACTAAGTATTGAGGGTCCACGGACTCATGAAAATTAAGGTCGTACAATTTTACCTCCACGAGTCCACGAAGAGGAAAAATGGCTAAGTATTGAGACTCCACGGAATCATGAAAGATAGGGTCGTAGAATTTTACCTCCGCGAGCCCGCGAAGAGGAAAAAAGACTAAGTATTGAGATTATGCGAACTCCTGAATGTTAGGGACGTAGAATTTTACCTCCGTGAGTTCGTGGGTCCACAAGTCAACGAACATAGAAAAATGGCTAAGTGTCGAGATTTTACAGGCAGGTTTGTGAAAGGAAAATTATAAAGATATGTAGCTGAGAGTTTGTGAATCCGTGCATAAAAAGGTGTTGTGATCGAAAAGTCCTTGAATAAGCAAAGAACGTTGGAGATGTGAATGGAAGAAAGTAAGATAAGTTAGATAAACCAAGAAAACTTGAACACTCGACCCCTTAGAAGCCTCAAGGGGTCAGGTATGTTACAGTCACACAATGACCCTAATTACCACCTTAATAGTGCCAAATTCACAATTTTTGACAAAAAATGAGAAATTTGAAAAGAACTTGGTTTTCGTGGCAATTTGGGTGGTAATTCACTCAAAATGTTGTAGTGCCAAAGCCATTTTTATTGTAATGTACCCATATCCCATGTTGGGCCACATCACAGAACTAAATCAACATAACATAACTCTGATACCAATTTGTAATAATGAATACATACAACACGATAAATACGCTCATGCAACTAATCATGAAAACATTTACAAATGCAGACTATTTAAGCATACACAACATTCAAATGCACAAACACAGAATAAAATATAGTGGTTAAACACATCATTAAAACATTAAATAAACACGGTGGAAAAACACTTATTTTTATGAACATTTACACAACCCGTTGTAGGCGTTAGAGATTCCACCCAAACATGGTCCACATGCCCTATTGCACCAATTCCCTCTACAACATGCCACCTCTGATTCGGGGCTATGAGTCCACAATGATGAACAAGATCCTATGGTTGGCTACAGTCCACATAAACAACCCAATACCCAGTTATTTCACAGTGATGCGACTCCTACTGCAATGCCAACCACCTAGCTCTCTCCTCCATTAGTTTGCACAACTCAAAGGATAGGATTTCCTTCTTTGCACCACAGTCCTCATCCCCTCTAGGGCTCCATCATAGACTGGCTAGGAATCTCTCAATTGGGGGCTCCAGGAAATTCAATTGTAACATGGGTGCTCACAACAACATTTACACATGCTATTGGGTAATTTTTCCATGAAAACTCCCCATAGGCCTGACAACCTAGTTTTCAACGTAAATCCCAGCTTAAAATAAACTCTCATGGTTTTTTTTTCCACACGGTATCTTTGCTACTTCTTTCCTAGCACTAAACTCTATTTTTCCTCTCCTCTCGTTGTCCCCCCAAATTAGCTCTTTTCCCCACTTGAATCTCCATTTTTCTCCCATGCACATTTGACTCTCACAACTCCCCAAAATTATTGTATTCAGTCCATGTTGTGATAACTAGGTGATATGACTCTCTCACCCACCTTTTATATGCATTCAATAATACAATTCTCATCATGAGTGTACTTAGCCCATGCTCTCATAACTATGGAGGTGACTTCTTCCACCAACCCCTTGCATTCAGTGATTGTTTTCGGTTAAGTCAAAGGGAAAAATAGATGGTTAATCAAAAAAATAATTTAGCAAGGTGGCTTGGGATTCAAGGCAAGTGGAAATTCCTTCAACCTTGCCCTCCCCCCTCTTGTGGAATCATAGACCCCCATGACTTTGTCCATGTCCGTATGCAGCAGGTAATGTATTTTATTTAATTACTCTCATTGCACAATGTTTACATATTATATGCTTGGCCCTTGGCCATTTATCATATATACAATTATACATTTCTTATACGAAGATCAAAACTGGGGTGTTGAGAACAAATTGGTAAATGGAAAAACAACGACTTTTAGTACTAAAACAACATGATGAAATAATTTGGCTGCACAACATTTATGATGTTAACTACATCAAGATCTCTAATAATACTACTTAGTTTCTTTTGTAATTTGGTAATATTAAAAGCACAATTTGCGTTTCCAAGTAGATTACCCTCATTACGAGATAACTTGAAAGGAGTTTGCATAAATGGAAGCTAGGAAAATGCGATTTTAGCAAATGTAGTATTTGACATTTCAGACAACAGATTGCTATATTGATAAAGTCATGCTGTGGCGTTGGATTAATTATAAAATTATATAAATTGGTCTTAGGTGTGGTCTATCAAGAACTTTTTATGCCAATTGGCTATAATGAAATAAAATTTAACTTATGTAAACAAAACATATTTATAATGAAATAAAAAAAAATTGAACCTTGCATTTATCATAAATCTTCAAGGAAATACCATAACTTCCAAAGTAGGTAAACCATTTTCCTAGTCTCCACTATGGATCAATAACAGTTTTTTTAGGGATTTAAAAAATAAGTAACAAAGTGATGATAAAGTACATGTTTACATATGCAAGATTGTCTAAGCAAGAAAGTTACATATAAGTAACAGATTTTAAAACTAAGATCACATTCCCTTGAGGCAATGGTACAAAGTAAGCTATATTATATTACATTTAGAGTCCAATCCTATAATATAGCTAAATGAGAGCCTAGATTTGAACATTTTCCCCATCTATAAAAATTTCAATCGTTCGTTTGCAGCTACTAATTCTGCAGTTATCCCTGGCTCAGTTGCTGAGTGACCCGCATCCATAATTACCTAGATATATCAAACATAAACAAAAATTTCAATATTGGCAAAAGAGAAGTAAAGTCCTGCTATAGGTATAAACAATCACAAGGATATTGCAAAATAGTTAAAATGCTCTACGTTTATCACAACAATGTAAATATGCATTTTAAGAAATAAAGAAACAAGAATACCCCAGATAATATAAAACTATTGTTGATTGTAAGATATGAATTTGCTAGGACAACTAATCACATCTAAAACAGTAACAATGTTAAGTCCTTTCTAGGATCGTAAAGCATCTTTAAACTACATGTTTGTGGAATGTTCACAATGTCCACAAGATTATATTATTAATATATTAAAGATAATTGTGAACTTTGAGATGAGGATGGCCCCAAGAGAGAAGTCCAAAATACCCAACCAAGGGGGATATGATGAGAAAATATATGAAAAAATCCATGTTATGGACCTTGCAAGGAATTTGCAATCATAATTAGAACTTCTAGGAATATCCCTAAAGATACACTAAAAGATGTACCGAAAACCACACAATTTAAAAAAAGACATTAATTTTATTTTGCCATTTTGAAGTTCATTAGTCCTAAAAAAGGAAAAAGAAAATTGTATGTAGCCATATCTTGGAGTTGTGCAAGGTGATGTGCATGTCATCAGGAAGGGGTACATCTACAAGTTCCTAAAGTCCCACATGCCCAAGGGCACTAATCGACATCTTCAATTCATCATTTTCGAAAGGCAGTGGTTCTTGACTATACTTTATTAACTAGGATGGTCCATGGGTGAAGGGAAACTATCAACAAAACCAATGTCCACTGCCATAAGGGAGAAATGAGAGGAAAAATTACAAATACTAAGCATCACTTTAGTGTAGACAGAAATTTAAACCAAACAGCTTTATTAAGT